>RCAB01000096.1:0-175474 GCA_003640385.1 Setaria digitata
AGAAGTTCGGAAGACTTCGAAAATTAACTTTGTCAAGTAAATCAGATGAATTTGCATTTCTTTCTTGCCGTATAGTGTTATCAACTGTTGTCTCTCTTTTTTCTTTTTTCTTTGCTCCCAGCTGAATTTTCTTTAGCAAGGTATATTGTACCAAAGAAATATTTGAAGTTAATCAGAATCTTTGATAAACTAATTATTTGGAAAAAATTTTGACTTTATGCTTACTTTTTAGACAAATAAGTGAGTTTTTGGTTCTTCCGGCAGAAAAAAAAATTTATTGTCCAAAACAAGACAAGCATACCTGAAAAATATTATGTGCTACAAGCAATTATGAAAATATCACGAAAACTTCACCCGTTGCAGCCAAAAATTAATTTATGTCTTAAACTTAATTTAGGCTAACTGCAATAAAATGAACGATAATGAATTATATTTCGTATGTTAGACTCATTAATAGATTCATATCCTAAGACAATTCCAGCTTTACAATAACTTCCATGACTACCAGGGAAAAATGAACCTAAATCAGGCTTGTTTAGGGACGGGATCGATACACAACGAAATAGATTTATTTATCATTTCTAGAATGAGATGAAGGAAGTTCAGTTGTGGAAAAATTTAGATGAAGCCAAGTTGTTTGTCTAAACTCCACTGAATTCATGATGAAAGAGTGAATTAGAAATTTCGCAGTCCTTTGAAATGTTATGTTTTGCATCTAACATAACGTAAAATACTTTCCCACTGAACGGCGGAACACTGACTGAGTGTTATTGCTTTTGAGTATTACTTTTTAGTCCGCTCCTTTTCTAGGTATTCGTTGTAGGAGTACTAATAAACGCTTCTCCCAGATGGATAAAAACAATTGCAACATTTTCAGATTGGAGGATTGAATAGTAATTCTGATTTGTATTTTATAAGGAATTTTCTTGTATATTATAATTAAATGATACTTAATTTTTGGTTTAGATTCGGATTTTTTTTTACTACCAGCAATTTGCGCGCTAATTCGAAATCTGCGAGATTTTTTCAAAATTTGATAAAAATTAAGGTTGCCAATCAATTTTCGTTTGTTTGCAATAACTGGTGGTACAAGCTTAACCATACAATGGCTAATACATGCAGGAGGATGATGTAAATTTTTAGCAAGAGAGGCTTATGAGTTCATTCACAAGTTTTTTTATTTTTTGTTGATTTCAATCTCAACTGTATTCAAAAAATGAGCTTTTGGGCGTGTATGAACTACGTCCTGATAGACCACTCATTTACCGTAATCCGAATACTTTGAAATTAACTCCAGTAGCTTGTTTGCGCTAGTAGATCCTTTGGCCTTCTTATATTACCATATAATATGGAAACATCTAAAAGACGGCTTCATCTGATAGAGGTAGGAATTCCTCTATTGGCTTTACATTTTAAAAGCAAGAAAAAAAGCAATTGCGAAAAAATAAATTTGTCATGTTTTCAAACTTTTTAAAAGTGGTATATTAGCGGAAATATAAAATAGTGATTATAAGTACTGTTGGACATGAAAAATCTGATGCCCTAGCACTTCTGATTAATATATTGATATTTTTAGGAGTGTAATCAAACTAGCTTAGATAATCTGTTTCTTTGATGCCTTAAAGATGAAATATTCATCCGCAAGTTTAAAGCATGATTAAAACTTGTTTGGTGAAATTCTTGCAAGGATACGAAAGTACGATAATGAAGTGACCTTTTCACAGTTGCGATTCGAATCTTGTGCTTCTCAAAAAACTTTGAAATTAACTTGATTCTTTACTTAAGAAAAACGATGGCCAGTAATTCATTAGAAGATTTTCCCGAAGGCCACAAAAACGAAATTTAATTGGAAATTAAAATTAATAAATAAGACTAACTTGCATGAAAATTATACTCACAGTTAATAAACAGAACCTTTGGAAACATTTGTTCAGATCTGCTATGAACTCAAAAAGTGACATTTACAGTTACGAAAATATAGTAGAAATGGCACCTAACATAACATGTCTCGAAGTGGCATAGACAAGTGGAACTATCCCGGAAGGGCGCAAACATGTGAGCCAAGTGAGATGCATAATAGAACAGTAAACGCATGAAGGTAAAAAAAATAACAGAAGTAAGCGTATCGGAAGTGGACGTCCATCTATTACGTTTATTTAGACTAAGGTCTATTTAGACGTATGTCCATTTATTTAGATTAAAAATCTATAATTCGTGTTGACTGGTAGCTGAAACTGGTCAGGCAGTCGTAAGTCTCTTTGTTCAGTTCGAACTACTCTCGAAAAGTTTCTAATAATATGACTAGTCATATCTTATTATCACTTGTCGACCTCGAAGAACAATCCTTTGTTTTTAATTTACCAGTGAATAATCATTTTAATATGGTTATTCGATATAGACCAGAGCTGCAGCTCGAGGTTTCTAGTAAATCCTGTTCCGTTAATTCCTTGCAAAGGATTCAAAAGACATGATGACGACAAGAATACAACTGAATGACCTGTTTTCCTGAGCTTATCTGTAAATGCTTTTGCATACGTGCTTAGTTTTTTCTCCATCACAAATCAAACTTCAAAATAAATAAGAAATCAACAAGGTAATATTCGTTGAAATAAATTTATTTTGCTTTGAAGAGAATAAATGAATCAAAATGTGTGAATCCTTTAGCAGTTCAGAACAAAATTATGTTAATTAAATGATTTCTTAATTATACTGTAATTCGTGGAGAATAAATAAGGAACTATAAGATGAGCTGAAAATAAAAACAAAAAGTATGCCACTCACATTATTTGATTGCACCACTGAAAGAATATAATTCAAAAACGTCCTCATATCTATCCAAAAAAATTTTCCACAGTTTTTTTTTTTTTTTTTTTTTTTTTTTTTTTTGAATGTTGTGACGAAATACATAGTATATGGGAATAAGTACAGCGCAGTCGCTCCCATTAAATTTTGAAAACCACAAAAGAAATGGAAAATTGAAACGATTAAAAAATTCGATTAAATCTGTCCCTTATTCTCTTCATCGCAAATTGATCCCCAAGAATCTTGTCGATGAAGATTCTCCAATGCTTCGTCCTTTTTGATCCCCCATTTTGTATTCATTGGCATCAATGCTTTACGCAACTTTGAATGACTAAAATTAAAATATTTTAATTTGATTTTGAAAAAAAAAATTGGCAATTTCGTATAAAACAATAAGCAAAAAATATCGTGAGCTTGAGTACAATCATAAATAGATTGGAAATTAACTATAATTACAGCTTTTCAATAATAAAAAATAAATCTTGATCACTATTTTATTGCGTTTTTTTTTCGTATAAGATGACTTTTGAGTAGACTAATAGACAGTCTGAATTCTACGTGTACGGATGAACAGAAGAAATTCAAATGAATTACTTTGATGTCCGCGGGCAGAACTTTTTAGTATGATCGATGCATCCACAAATGTTGCACGCTGGACCACTTTCGAAAAATTTATGAAGTAACGGGAAGACGTTAAAGTCTTTTTGATGCTGAAAGTATGAGATTTAGCAGTGGTTAGAATGTACGTGAATGCTTCTGCACGCACGTGAAAAGTGATGTTATCTTACTGAAGAAAATGAGAGAGGTGTGTGAGTGTAAAAGAGAGAAAGTTAATGGGCATACCGAAGTGGAAGGCCTAGTCGAATAACTAGGTCCAGACTCTTCCGTCAGATCAGTAGTTTCTCTCCTCATGTTTCCTTTTCTGGCTGTTTGTTGTATTTTCGCAAAAGCCTTTTTCTGAGCGACGCATTCTGACACTAATCCTGAACTAACAAACTATTTCTGCAAATTTTCACACTATATGTTGAGCAGAAAATAAATAGATTAGATAGTTTCTGCCTAGGCGATTCGACTTAATGAAATAGAAAAAAGGCTCGAAAATGTAAAAATAAAGATTGTGTTTTCCTTGAAGCATAAATTAAATGATAGAGGAGCCTTCTTGAAATAATACCCTGTCCATCTTGTCGTTGATGCATCATTACAGTGGCACTCAGAATGCCTGCACTCGGTAAATTCAAATTAGATAAATCGCTTGGCAGTGAATAACTGCGCTGCATATCGACGCTTTCTCTAATATTAGCTAAAAGAAAAAGTGGTAGATGCACCGAAGAGCCAAAATTTAGAGAAAATAAATGTCATTTAAATTCTTAACTGAAATATTTGAGAAATGAAATCAATGAGTCATCAAATGGGATCAGTTTAAACAAGAAGTCATTTCTGAAAAGTTAATAGTTGATAGATGCTTTCAACATATGCACAAAGATCCCTCTTTTATTAATTTGCACAAATTATAGAAGAAAAGAATTTAAAAAATAACTATAAATTAATGAACAGTTTACCTGCGCTGGCGCCAAAGCTCACTTCATCATCAAAAGGATCCACTGGCCTCCTAACTTGTGGATCATACGGTATTTCCATCCGGAATATTTCTGAATTCCGAAATATGCACTCTTATAGAAATTCTTATCGAAAGTTTTTTAAGCAAAAATTTCTGAGGTGTAAACAATTGGAATTGCATTTTCCTTTCTCACAATAGAAACGAAAATTTCAAATGTAAATATATTTATGAAGATCTTACCATTATGAGTTATTGGAAGATTAACTGATTGAATTGACTTAGGCCTTTCTAGGCTCGGTCGAGAATGAAAATTGGGTCGTCGCAACGGATTAGCTTCCCAAACACTACCAACTTCGACCTCCAAATCAAATGGTATCTTTTTCTTCTTGTTTAATTCTGATAAATCTGATGGCTGCAATATATATTTTTAATTTTTTTGATAATTTGAAATTTACACAGTGGAAAAGAAGGCTCTGTTTCTAGGAAATCGACCGAAAACTGATACAAGCTTACCACATTTTCATATTTATTCTTCATTGAGGAAAATGGCATCAGTTTTCCACCATCAACACTCCATATATACATCGGCCGTGCATAATCATACATGCCTGATCCGGAATTTGGGCCATTCTTCATTGCGCTAGCCCTTCCGATCCGATAGAATTCAGCTACTTCGTTTAAAAATTTGTCCATTTGCGGACGCATCGCCGGTTTCACTGCTTCATTAAGAATCTGAAATATAAAAATACGATTTCGGCAGGAGTCAATGATAATCCATCTCCATAAGACTTTAATGCATATTCGTAAGCTAAGCCGCCAATCATGAATTCAATGTATTAATTACCTAACTTTGCAAAATTTTGCTGAAAAAAAGACATTACCGGATTTCGTAGCAACAATCGGGTAGGCTTATATATTTTTACTGCTGAGGATGGTGGAGTATGTTCCACAATATATTGTTTTAATTCACTTGTATCTTTTCCATAGCGGGTCCATAAATCCATCAACTTTAAGCGATTATTTCAATAAGTAAAATTTTTAAAAAATGATTTCATGCCCTCTGCATCGTCAAAATTTTTATTATGAACTAATTTGAAAAAATATTTGGAACTATCCAAAAAAAAAAATTTCTTGAAGATGAATATTTCATTAACTAAATGAAACTAACATCAAGAATTGGATCCCGTTGCCGCAACAGCGACTTTAGATGAATTCCATAATTTATACGCTTTATGCTGCGTTCTAGTTCATGATCCTGAAATTACCCGGAATCTAAATTTTTTTATGCAATTATTCTTATTAATAGTAAAGGAGACACGGCTAGAACAATGTAAATGGATTAAGATTAGCAAACCCTTTCTAATTTGAAAAATTAGACATTCATTTTCTATTCCTCTTCAAAAAACTTGATAACACTGGTAGAGAAACCTAAACAATATACTTGAATTGATAAAGTTGGAATCCCACTGATAACCTTAAAAGTAAAAAAAAAAAAAACTGAATTATTGTAGAAAAAAGATTTGTTTACTCTTTGAAGTCATACAATGTTTCAAAGCTGTAGAAGGCCTCTTGAATTGCAAACATCCATGAGACCTTTTCTTTCCAGCATTTCAGTTCAAACAGTATAATATGGAAGAGGGAAACTGATTTATAAATTAGATGGTTTTAATAAAACGAAACTGAAATACAATGTTGCTTGGGAGACACTTAACACTTTTAAAATGAAATGAAATTTGACAAACCACTAAGCCAGGTCGGGTGCCCCACTTTGATAACGATAAAAATATCTTCGCGTCATCGGTGGACAGCATCTTAGAATCTTCTACGTAAGCTTCCGCCCAGTGTAAAACTCGATGCTTCGCGTCAAGTATTACTCTCTCTCCCACGTAGTTTGTTTTCTGAACTCGATTTACGAGGGAAAATATCCATTTAATCATCTCCTGCAGGTTTCTATCAGCTGCAAAAAGAATTACTTTTTGTCGCTACTTCAAATGATGATATTCTTAATTTGAAATTTTTTAATTCTTGACTTTCGAAGTTGAATTTGTTAAATAATATCTAATATAAGCTACTTTTTCTCCCATATCTTCCAGGACAATGCTTGCGTAAACTCGTAAATCGACTACGCCTGTGAGAACGCAAGAAAAGTTTAAAAAGAACCAAAAATTCAACAAAGATAAATTCCGGGATGTGGTTGAGATGCTGAACGAAAGCGCATTCTAGATCCAAATTAGTGCAAAAGCCTGAAAAAAAGAAGAAATGAAATTTTTGTATAAACTCTTTTAACATTTACCGGCTAGGGAAGAAAACTGTCGTTTTGAATTTAAAATTGCATTGTTCATAAATTTCATTTTTCATTTATTAGTAACGCATTCATCGAAACTAATTTGAATAAAAAATGTCCTAAAAGCTTACCGTCAATTAGTAAAGCTAAGGAGAAGAATGTTTTGGATTTGACCCCAGCATAAGTAATGGGTAGCAACTGTCTAGCCCATTCGATTCGTTCCTCTTGATGAAATGAATTTACTGGCTTTTCTGGCACCTGAAATAAGTTTCAGAAATCATCCATAAATAATTGCTTTGAACCTAAAATTAGTCGTCCTGAATTCACAATTTCTACTGCTTCTTCATGACAGAAAAAATATATCGCAAGATATTTAAAAAAGAATAACAGTCATCATTACTCATTATAAAAACAATGTAATTTAGGAAGGACTGATGTCTTTAAATCTCAATGAGTACCAACTGATTCGTAAAAAATGCAAATTTCTACAAAAATTCTATGAAACGTTATAAAGGCTCACATTAACTCCTCTCGAAGCAAGTAATTTACGGAGCAATGTCTTCGTTAAATAGTAATCAGCATACCAAGGAAATTCCTTTCTTGCAACTAACTCATCCAAATAAGTGAGCGCATTTTCAGTAAAAGAATTTTCCTTGAGTAAAGGAGAGAGACGTCTTTCCAACTTGGAAAGAATTAAATCTACAAAGAAAGAATTTCCACCATAAAACTTCAGTTTTACTAAATCCAAGACCAAAAACAGATAGTACTATAACCAAACCTATATAGAAGTAACGTGAACCATGAACTGTATTGGGAAGTGGAAAAGTATACTGTGAATAGAAGGCTCCAATTAATCGTACCACCTCCACTTCTGTAAAACTTAATGAAAAGTAATCTGAAGGAAACGGTTGATTTGTTGATTTTTTTTTTATTCTCGTTATCTTTCATTATTTCACACTTAATGAAAAATCAATTAATAACTTACTTTCTTCTGCCTCAGCTCGTATGTTTTGTCCAGTTTCATCCGCTTGTTCGGCAATATGGTCAAATGACCAAGCTATTTCCGAACTGCAAACATCTAGCAACTTTCCAATTGTGACGGCGGCACAGACCTCAAATTCTTCACAATTATTCAATCGCTCTGGTGGGAGACTGAAGTTAAAATTTCTAAGAAAAATGATTGACGAGTGCAATGAGGTATTTTTAACTCACCTTACGTATAGGCTGTTCCATGTTTGGGATAAGTATCTTGTTGATAAGAGTTGTTGGATTTAGTATTGTACGCCATCCCTGATCCATGCAAAGACCTGAAAAATATGTCTTATCAGCAACTGAAAATCAAAAGTCGATGAAAAAAGAAAATGGTGTAATTTATTAATGGTGACAAAGTCAATGCTCTGTTAATTTGGTTTATTTCAAATTCCGATGGTTTAAAAAAAGACCATTCTTTTTATGTAATTAATTTTACTGCAAAATAGGCATTGGAAAGGATGGCAACCTCAATCTTGTACTTGATATCTGAATTCCACGAATTTCCGCCGATAAGGAATGATTTCAGGAAAAGGATAACTTTAATAGATTTTCAAGTAATACTTCTTCCTTGGGAATTCAAACTTAAAATAGTCCCTTTAATAGATTACCATTTATTATTTCTGTTTTTATTTAAAACATTTCCATTGCTAATATTCGTATGATACTGATGGATTAAGGAAAACGCAAATTAGGAAAATATGACAAAATATCTTACTAGCAATGAATGAACCATAGTTCCGACTTATGAATTCTCTATGTGGAACAGCCATCAAGATTTCATCTATGAGGTAAAGTAAGTTTAACGGAGTTTTGTTTCGTGGTTCTTTCCGTCCCATTAAATATTCTGTTACTGTCGGAAGTGACCGAAAAGCCTAAAAGAAATAAATTCCAAATTTATCACGTTCTTCATATTTTTCAATTACTTTCATAAAACAGATCTGTAAGGAACAGTGGGCAAAATAATGATTCGACACGACGATTTTCAAATTAATTGCTTAGATTTTCTACTGACAAAAATTAAGGGCATGCGAGCGTTTTTAAATTCTCGACCTTTTAACGAATGTTTTGACGAAAGCTTTAGATAGATATATTGAATGATTAGCAAAATCTGAAAAGGTTAGATGAGACTAAATTCTGTTTCTTGAGAGTAGTCATGCTTGTTCTTACTAAAACAGCAACCGAGAAATTTCGCTCTCTCGTGTGAAGTAACCAAAACTATGTGTCACGGGACTGGAAATTAGCCTTAGTGGCTGTTTCTCACTATTAATTTTCTTTCTTTTTTCTTGAAATTTCAATGTCCTAAAAGCCCNCAACCAAAACTATGTGTCACGGGACTGGAAATTAGCCTTAGTGGCTGTCTCTCACTATTAATTTTCTTTCTTTTTTCTTGAAATTTCAATGTCCTAAAAGCCCTATTTCTCAAACAGAAAATATGTAGCGCTGAAATAGTTGGCCTTTTATAGTTCATAGGAAAAGTAATAGGTATTTAAACACTTTTACCTTTAGCAATGGATGTAAAAGCTCAGTATTCGGACTTATTATTGCTAGGATTTCGCTCCAGAACCATTCGCTATCACAATAAAAAATTAACTGACAACAGAGGTTTTTCACAAGCTAAAAATAATAAACTTTTGTTCAATACTAATTGTTAGTTCTTCATTTTTGAAATGAGTTGCTTCACTTTTCACTAAACTGCGACAATTGGTTGAAGAAAATACTCCCATCCATTGTTTTACAAAGAACAGTAAATTTGGAGTTAGCAGAAACTGAACTTAATTGTTCAGCTGTCCATAACATTATGGACAAAACCATGTAGAAGTTTTGAAAATCTTAAGAAGTGACTTCAGAAATTTAGGATTATTTTCAAGGTAACCGAAGTACTTACAGTGTAAGCATAAGACAGTAAGGGATTTCTGAAATTTAGTTCATGGAAGAAATTACCTGCTTGTTATCCTTCCTTATAGAATATTCATTCCTAATCATTTCTTGAGCCTGAAGCGCATTATAGGAGGATGGATCCTTTTGATTTTCTTCGAACTGCAGCTTGAAATCAGTTAATTTGTCGAGATTCTCAGTGTTGAGTGTTTTGATGTATTGCATAAGTAGCTGTAATGATCGTCAATTTGGCATTTCTATAAGAGTAAAAATTTAGAATTAAATGGCTCTTTGATGGATCCATTCTAAAGTGTTACCTTGAAATAGGCTAACTGCATGTGAGTGTTAGCGTAACTCACAATCAACGATTTTGCTTTTACAGTCCTGAAATATATTACCAAATATAGTCTACCGTGTATTTTACTTGTGTATTGCTCTTCCCTAATAAAATTTAAAAATTATATCTTATAAGATTTTATTATTTTTTACTTTTTTCCGGAAAATTTTCTTGAAATTTTCATAAACATTTGAGTTTTATCTTTTAGCATGAAAAACTTGCTGTTGAGCTGTCATTAAAGATGGCATGAAGAAACGTTCATCGATCAGCAAATCCAAGTGAGGAGCAATACCTATGTCCTTTAAAAAATAAAAATTTGTGACAAATTAAAATTTTATTTAAATGTGTTGAAAAACTCTGCATTACTGCATATTATTTTTTGTTTTTTGACATCCAACAAGTCATTTAAATCAAAATTTGTCACAGCGGAAATAATTAAAGGACACACCATCTCATACAACTTCTGGACATCTTCTATCGTAACCAAAAGAAGGTTCGGGTCGAAGAAATTACTTGGTCTCATTGTTCGAACAACTCCTTTCTGAAATAGTACAACTAGGAAACAGCAACAAAGAATCAGAATTACTCGAGGACCTAATCAAAAGCAAAACGATGAACAATCCGAGAGGATCAAGATTTAGCAATAAACATAAATGTACGATATTCCTAAACTATCTACTGACCGCAAGAAGGTTGTACGTTTCGCCGTTTTTTATGAATTGAACGATTTCGAAAAGAACACCACAAGAGATGAATTCTGCTTGATATCTTCGTTTTCTTAGACATAAGAATCTTCCTACATCACTATAAACCGATTCCAGGAAGTTTAATTCACGTGCGAGATCGGTCTTCTGAAATCAACAGTGTCACAGGATCGAATGTGGAAATGCGAAAACCAATGAAATGAGACCAGAACTGACCTCATATATGGTGAAATCAAATAAGGGACAATCAATTATGCATCGGAGAAGTAGGAAACCATTGGCTCGAGCGAACAGAACAACGGCATGAACAATATTTTTGTATAGCATCTTAAAATTTTACAGAATTGAAAGTACGTAAGAGGAAAAGCAACTCATTTCGAACAAATGACATCATTTAAAAGTTTCTCATAAGTGATTCAAGAACGATAATTTTGACTTAGTGGTAAAGATACTGTAGGAAAAGCTTGCTTTTACGAAGGCCATCTCCATTACTGCCATTGTATCACTATTTAATCGGATATTAAAAATATCGGCAATTCTGAAGTAAGGAGCGATTCCAAATTGATAAGCAACGTACTGGTTCATATCACCAACTGTTTCAAATATAATTCCATAATAGTTTCTGAAAAAGTTGGAAAGATTTAAGCATAGAAATAAATGAATCAAAAATGAACGTTTGGAACAACTATCGAATGAGATATGAAACAGATCAGTGATCGGTGATAATTTTTCCTGCTGATAGTAACATGAATAAGATCTAAATCAGTTTATAAAATAGTGAGTGAAGGTTTGGTATTGTGATGAAGAAATCTGGAGGTGATCGATTGCTCGAGTTAAAAGGAACTTCTTCTTTATACCTAAATTTTTTTCAATTACTCGCAAAATTATGTCAAATACTGCTGAAACACAAATTTACCTGTACTGGAAATCCAGAACTTCAGTAAGCACACCAATTATTCTCACATTTTCAAGAATCGAATGGCTTATTTTTCTGTGTTCTTCAACTTTTTCGGCGACTTTTACCAAAAGATCCAAAGATTTATTTCTATCCAACTGCTCACCTTCTCCTTCAACTTTCGCAACATTTGTTTCTTCACATTCTTGTGGATTTACATTTACTTCTGTCGTCCTTTTTTCAGTGTTTCCTTCACCTTCCTGTTCTTCAATTTCTCTATTCAAAAATACAAAATCGCCCTCACTGTTAGTACTGCCTGATTCACTCCCTGAATCCATTTCCAGAATTCTCCGTGTGATATGTTTCTCTTTTGTTCTAACTTGAAGCTCACCGCTAATTAAAGTAATCGATATCTTCACCACAACAGTACTGCTTGTGGGTTTTTCAACTGAAATTATTATAATTATGAAACATGCTACTCTAATAATGAAATATCTTATCTTAGTCTGTTCGTTACTGAAAAAAAAAGGCAGCAATAATTGGAAATAACTAAGTAAAAAAATAAAAAAAAAAAAAAGAAAGAGAGAGAGAGAGAAAGTGAAGTCGCAAGTGCAACGATACAAAACAAGCAGTAAAGAGTGAAAGGTCAGTTAGTACAAGATGACCTCGTGTGTAAAATCGATTGACCTCACCAATTTAATCAATCCTCCAATTCTTCTGCTACAACACCATTAAATCGGCTTGCAGCGTGCAATTAATTATATTTGATTTTATTGAATTATGCAACTTAAATCATAAGTCTTAAAAAACGGAACATTTCCGAAAACTGTGAATCTATGAGTTCAACTACTGGAAGTTCAGTGAGGTCAAACAACATTGCACTGTTTTCATCATTTTTTTATAGTTAAAAAGTACCTTGTCTTTTGCGAATCTATCTTAATAAACCTACCGTTTCTATAATTTGATATGTTAGGGTGTATCGCTGTGGCATTCGACTCCACAGATGTAGCAGCTTCAATTACGCCTAGTTTTTTACTACAAAAAGATCCAGGGCTTTTTGAAAAAATTGCTTCCTGGTCAGCAATTATCAATGATTCTTGGATATCATTTTTCGTCCCACTGGTATCACCCATATCTCCTAATACGATCGCCCGCTCAACTGTTCCCAGAGATTGTTTCTGAATAATTTTCTCAATTATTTCCGACTTGCCGATGTCACTGGCAGCATCATCCTCTAAACTAACCTCTTATTTCCTAATTAATTCTCAGTGATTGAATAACATTGTTTTTACCATTAATTCGCTTACAACACCTGTCGGATGCCGTTCAATAATTCCTCGTCGACTAGCTTCCTCAAATTTAGTTGTCTCGGCTGCCGCATCTTGTTCTGCTAATTCCTTTCCGAATGTAGCACTGTCTTCTTTTACCGATTCCGGAGCTAAATACAAGAACTTTTCAAACCTTATGAACAAGTCATATGACCATTTCCGTTCTAAAATTTCCTTTTTACTGAGAAAGTCATTTTTAAATACAGTTTGAATTATGAATTGATCTGGAAAAATAGTGATTTTTAAAGTAGTCATTCCATCTTTAAAAGCGTAAGGATTCAAGAATTTATATTTAAGACAGTAAAAATCACCTTTGATTCTGGAAAAAACAGGCTTTTTTTTTGGGCCATGCCACTGTCTGCTCCTACTCCAAATCCACTTAGTTTGTACCGTAAATCTTTTTTCTGAACGTAATCAGTAGAGGTCAGATTTCCTCCTTTCGAAATGCTTTTCGTAGTTAAATCTTTCTTCAGTGCAATGAGTTTCCAAGAAAAAAAAAATTCTTAAGACAATTTTGACTTTTATATATATTTGTAAAATCTAAATTAAATTCGATGACATTGACTCTCCACTTCAATGTCATCAGATCTTAATACCCATTTTCTCTATTTCTCATTTGCTATTGACTTTGTTCCAATAATAATATTAGAAAAAATTACCTGAGGAGAAAATATGCTTATCTTTGGAGGATTTAGATTTTCTTAACATTTTGCGTCCTAGAAATATTCATAGTTTTCAGCAGCTGCATTTTTTTGGCAATGAATAGCCAGTTGAATTTGAATAGTTGAGAATTTTCACAATCAGTTACTTCCATTTTGATATTATTTATTAGTAGCTATTTGGTAAACAAACTAATTCGTCCCATCCGTACAGGAACCGTTTGTTCCAGTGAAATGTTTAATTTTATTTAACACTTCATGCTAAATTAATCTTTTCTTTACTTGTAACTCACACTTGATAAAATTAAATTATTTGATTAAGTTAGCTGACACATACAAATCCGATAAAAGAAATTGCTAAATACAATTCGAATCCCTAAGAAGTTCTAGTCCGTCGGAAACAGAAGAACCTCTTTCATCTACTTTTTGAACTATTTCGCTCAGTTGATTGGCAAGAGAGCAAGAAATTTTTGTAAGCTAAATTTATTGGCATAGTTATCCTCTGAGATTTTATGAAAGGAAAATGTTCCAGAAAAAGGAAAATTCCGTAACTTTTGAACTTCATGTAATTCAAGGTACTTGTCACCATTAAATATTAAATTACAATGACGTTCACACACATACACTCTCAAAGTTAATTCTGTAGATCTCTGAATAACTTCTTTCAAAAATTCCCAACACTTGTTAACTCACTCGTCATGAAAGACATTCACAAGTGGAAAGCGAATACGAATACAATGAAGAAAACTGATAAAAGGATAGAAGTTTATTAAGCCCACATGTTCGCTTTAAAAACGTTTCCAGCCTGTGTTGGCGATTGAAGAATTCGAGCTGAAGAAATTGTAGCTCTTTCTG
The DNA here is from genome assembly GCA_003640385.1 of Setaria digitata. Lineage (NCBI taxonomy): Eukaryota > Metazoa > Nematoda > Chromadorea > Rhabditida > Setariidae > Setaria > Setaria digitata. Next base: position 14,330 of record RCAB01000096.1, read on the forward strand.
TTTAGAACATCAAATAAAACTCTCAATAACCTAAAAGAGAGTCAATTTTTCAATAGTCTCCAGAATTATCACCAACTACATTAGCACAATGCCAAATCCAACAAAAGCAAAGGAAGATATAACGTCAAACTAAACTATTTGTAATGCAACTTATACTTTCACTGGAGTAGTATTCGTGCAAAGGTAGAACAAAAAGCAAGACAGAAATGCATTTGCAATACAATCCTTTTCATTCGAACTTTCTGATACAACTGCTAACGAATAACAGCGTTAAACGTCTAGCCTATTTCTATGCTACAGATGCCTCACTGAATCAGCGAGACAGAAGTTCTTACTTCAGGTAGCTCTTGGAACAATTATTTAACTTGAACGTTACCAAAAACACGACCAGAATTCGAAGTTTGGCCAGTTGTTCCTAGGACAGGATATGAGTGGGATGTTTGGGCTCCGATGAAAAGAGGGGAGTATTGAGGCACTGAAAGACTGACAGAAACAGAGAATGGTTTGGAATTTCAATCTACAAAAGCTTCTCTCCAACCATTTCAGGTTCAGAATTTGCAAAGAATGGCACTTTTACAATGTTTTAATTGGCATTAGGCAAGAAAGCATTCAGATAAGGTGCACAGCACTATATGTCACTCGGCTTTCCACCATTTCCAGTCCATATTCGATTGAAGTTTATAGCGCTAATTTCAGTACCTTTACGTTTGTTTAAATTTGTCTCTTCTAATGACAGTTGGCACATATTTTTGTTATTTTGCTCTAAAATTATCCCTTAAAAGTTGAAAATTTTAAATCAAAAAATTTTAAATTAAAAATTGGAAGAAAATTGTGGAACAGTGGAGACATTTCCGGAAAATCTTTTTAGCTCTCCTGGAAAGGCGAAAATGAGAAATAATTAATAGATTGTGATTGTCAATTTTAATTTGGAAAATTAAAGAAGCAAATAGATTTTAAATTTAACTTACCAGCTATTTTTAAAATGGGAGACCTATTGGGCGAAATTTCCATTTGACGATAGATGGATCCGTTTCTAAAATGGCCATACCAAACTGTAAAGTGATTCCTTCCTATGATTCCTGGAATATCATTAACTATCACAAGATTATGATAAGGCTCTACTACTATTAAAATATGGATGTTGTGAGCTAAACAGACAGGGAACTGAAATACAATCGTTATTAAGAAGTCAGAACAGCAATTTTATCCTGTAAAATCAGAAAGGTTCAGCAGCACTGTATGTAACATTAAATTTTTATCTTTTTCAAAATCACGAAAATTGACGAGAAGCTCACTTAACCATTTCGTGTTTGGATAAACGAAGAAAGATTGTTAAATGTATAAAATGCAGTAATTTTCGGACTGAAGAATTGAAACATTTGTATAACTAATAAGAATTATTTAATTGTAAGAAATTCAACAGAAGGTTTTAGACAAATTTCTAAATTTCAAATATTCCAATGAATCCGACAACTTTTTGGTTTTAACAAGAAATAAATGAGCATGAATTCAAGATATCAGGGGAATGCTTTACCGAATAAATGCTTCTCACGATTTGTTAGGGTAGAAGCGACAATGCGAAAATATCGGTGTGAAGCGGCCTTGTGATCATCACTTTCTAAACAGTAAGCAGTCTCTTATTAAGAGGGAAATGGGAAACAATGTCTCCATTAAGACTGCAAAAAATATTAAAAACGATAATTCAAATTAATAAGCAGACATATGCAGTGACATCGCTACTAATATATTGTTGAAGTCAGAATATGAATACTGAAATACTTGAATTATTGAGGAAATCGGAATAGAATTAATAGAAAACAACTAATATCAAGTTGAAAGAGTTACTTCCACATTCATTTCGTTGTGCTGCACGATCCAACAACTTTTTGGATGCCATATTTCGCTCCTTCCATTCATTGTACGCCCTCATCCGACGATAATATTCGCTTTTGCAAGCCGATGACAGTGTCGGATCTGAGTGAGAATCGAAAACTAATCATTTACGAACTCTTTTTCTAAGAGATAAGTCATTTGCACTCCATCTCTCAGCTCAACTGAGCTTTTAAAGTGACGGAGAATGGCCAACTTACCACTGGAATTGATGCCATTCCTGATATCGCTATACCGCCATTTCGATAAGTCACACGTTTTAGCTTTATTTTCCCTAAATACCTTTTGTTTTGAATAGATATGGAAAGTTTCATTTGAAAAGCTACTGAAATAGCGCCGCAGAAAAATAACTTAATCTTACAACAGTTGCTTTTTTTGTTGTTTCGTAACTTCCGGATGCTCCATCAATTCTCCCAAACACTCCGTCACTTGTCGAGTTTCTTTTTCCTGTTCATGACTATGAAAAAACTCATTATGTCACCTTGTGTGACGTTTTAAAAGAAATTGTAAGGAAAGATTCCTCCCATCACCTTTTGAGGTGGCCTTTATGGCGACACCAATGATTTAATTAACTTTGAATTTTCATCCTGCAAAAAAGTTACTTTATCAGTCTTTTGAGTTCACTTCGTTCCACATACTTATCACTCTGTTCCTGTTGCTGACTCGAACGATTCCACCGTGCCTCTTCTCTGTAACTTATCATCACATGTAATTTTAACAGTAAATTTATCCCGGAAATGGCGCTCAAGACCAATCATCAAAATCTACGTGCTTGGTTACCTCATACATTGCAATTTCTCTTTTGCATTATTCACCAAAGCAACACATCGCTGTAGCGTTTCCGCGTCAGTTAGCTGTGGCATGTGCTAAAATTTAGGCCAAATGTGTACATATTCAGTTTTCCTGAACTATCGAACGGAATGATAACAGTTTAACACAAAATGAACAATTCCAGTCAGATAATTTTGCCTTAATTTCATATTTTGCTCTTTCAAGATTGTCCTTCAACGCCTCAATAATGACTGTCCATTTCCGGAAATTTGCTTTGTTCGTCTGTTCAATCATAGATGACATATCGCTCATATCCTTTGATAATGTTGTCACCGCTAATAAAACATTTATCCTGAAGTAGACAACTTACGTCATGTCATCAAAACGAGTACTCGTTGAGAAAAATTCATCTTGTAAATGAATTGTGGATACCTTGGTCGATATAATTTGTAGGTTAAGTAGCTGCGAACAGCGTTCTGAATTATAATGCGACACTTTGCTCTGTAAGCCAATAATCTTTCCACTGAAATAGCTAGATTTCTTCGAAACAGATGAAAAGACTCGATGATGATGATTATAAAAAGTTTTCTCGCTAATGAGTCGCATTTGCATCACCTTTGACTAAGCTTATAACGGCAAATTGTACTTTCCGGAATCGAAAACGAGACAACCAAGATGACATGCATTCAACTAAGTGTTCGATGTTTTCGTTGTCCTGATGTAATATCTGCAATAGGGAATTAATAGAAGTTCTATGAACAGAATTTATTTCAGATTTTGATGAAATTTTTTTCCAACCATTGGGTGCGAAGGATTTCTTAGCTTATTCTTGGAACCATCAAGAACTTCTATCTCTCTCAAAACCAGTCTTAAAATACAGCCGGTTTTTAAAAATGTTTTAAACCTTATCGAATTCAGCGAACTTTCCATGTCGGAAAAATGCCTTCGTTAAGCCAAATTTATAATCTTTTTCTTCCAAGCCAACAACTCGAAATAAGCACTGAAGTTGTTTCAGAAATGAAAAGAAAGCTTTTCAGAACTGACTGGCTGATGTATACGACAACACTAACTTTGCAAAGTAACTGAGCGTCGAGAGTTGCAAGTCTGCTTGGCAAATGCTTCTGATACATATTGTATAGTGAGAGGTATGATATTCTGGAGTGCAGATACATTTCTTTTTATTTCGAGAAGCGTGCACAGTTGACCTTTGACACTTCATTCATTCATTCAGTAAATGAACAAGATTCATGATGATCTCTATTTCAGATACTACGTCTTGTTTGTGACAAAAAATTAGTAAAATGAAAAGTAAGAATCCCAGATGCATTTTGACATCCAATGTTATTTGCAGTTCCAGCAAAATTTGCAAAACATTTTTTGGCTTGTATTTTACTTCATGAAAAGAGACATAAGTAAACGTCAACTAATTAACCTTGATGGAAATCCCCGTTGCATAACTTTCAGTGCGCTGGACATTCCAGCACATTTCAGTTGTGTCAGAATTTGAGCACCATCAAACTGATTTGATTTCATTTCCGCATTAGGTTTAATACAGCGTACAAAATGGGTTCCCTAAAACAAATTGAGTCCTCTCAGTGCATTGTATTCGGTGACATCTCGAGACTGCAAGAGTGATGGGCAGTTGTTTTGCGATGCACTTAATGCGAAACATTTCCTAGAGAACAATGAAATATTTTCCTTTAATTCGAAGACGCACCGTTTTACGCAGTTTTTGGAGGAGAATATCAAGCTGTGATCGAAATTTGTTCCCGACCGACGCATTCACCAATTTACCCAACGATGCATTTCGCTCCTCAGCTTGTGAAAATTCGTTGCCATCAAATAATTCACAAATTAACCTTTTCCTTACATGAAAGTATCGACTACTGTAAGGTGTGTCTCGAGACACTGATTTCTAATTAATGTCACTCTGTCGAAAAAATATTTTCAAAAAGTAAACCTGCTTTGCTGCATAAGACATTGCAATGAAGTATGCAGCGTATCGCTATTCTTGTCAAGAAACTGAGCAGTATCGTAACAAACATCAGCTGCATAATGACAAATTATAAAGCCTTCATCGTCACGCATTGTGCGGTGATGACGTGATGACCGTGGTACCTATATTAATTGTTAATTAACTCCAAGATATTTGCTGCTGTTGTAGCTAGAAAGATAATGTCTACCTGTATTACTGTGAATACATTGCTTAATTATCCAATATTAAGCATTCGGTTCTTGTTCAAGTACAGAATTTCTAGAATAAATTCCCATACCATGTATTTGCTACTGATCCGAATTTTCAATTATCAGTTGAGCTAATTTAGTTTCTCAACGATCAGTATTCTATTCAAATTCGATTCTGATAAGGCTAGCACTTTATGGCTAGGTTGGGAGTGTTTTGATTCGCAATCTATATTCAAAAGTTTGTGTCATTGTGAAATAAGCACATAGAGAGTTAAATATGATATTTGAACTTAAAATGAATTTTTGAAGAGATAAAAAGTTTTAATATTTTATGCGATGGGATTAATATTTCTTATTAATTGAATCTTTTTTGAATGCGACTTATTGGATTCATTGAAGAAAAGCGGAGAAGCCCTTAGTTGTGGAACGAACCATCAGGCAAGGATGGCAGGCGTGTATTTGATGCAATGTCGTTGTGAAATGTTGCGTGGAGGATTGAGGCAAACGTGATTCGTTATCCAGTAGCTCGAAGATCCCGTAAAGCTTCTGTTCAAATAATTCTACAAAAGTGTGCAGCACGTTGTATGTTATCCCGTCACCTTTCCAAATTTGGAAAATTAAACGAAAGATGTGTATAGGAGGGAACAGTAGTCTTCTGTTAATAAATTCATCCACAGTGACAAATGCGCTGTAGCGCTATAGGAAGTTTATATTTTAGCTAGCGAATTCGATCAAGAAATAAACTTAACCGATGCAATTCTTGTTATCATTGAATTCAATTGTATCATAATGCAATTGTTCTTTACAGTACAAATTTTGTTCATCCATCAAAATTCGTTCATTGAAAAAATTTTGCAATTTTTCGTTGCAATAATTTATGCAAAACTGTTCATAAGAATTTACATCCAAAGCTTCTGAAATAATTCAGAAAGTGAGAGACTGTTGTGTGAATCGATCGTTTCCTGGTCTTCTAAAAAATATTGCATTTTTGGAGACATTGACGAAGTACGAGCTGTCAATTAGGTGAACGTGAAGAAGCGTGTACAGAGAGAGCACTCCAAGTGGAGCTTTCACAAGATGAATCTACTGATGGAGAAGAAGTACCGAAGCCAGCAGTATCCAATACACCGATAGAAAAAGTATTTTCATTGATGGGCATGCATTCTGTAATTTTGTCAACGATCGCAGCAAACAACCGGCTGTAGATTGCTTTGGCGAGAGCATCACGTGCTGCACTTGCTTCACCGGCACGCAGTGGCACGCTAAAATTCGGAATGCGTTGCGGGAGATTTGACAGACTTCGAAAAGGAAAGGCACTTGCCGTCAACAGATGAAAGATACTGTATCTCCACTAAAATCAGAATCAAATATGAAATTGTACTAACAAAATGTCTGATGGGACTGGAAATTAAGCTGATCGAAAGTTGTAAAAACTTCATAAACCGAGGCTCTTGTGGAAACACAACGTGCTGTTGCAATATTATTTAAGAATTGTTTTTTTTTTTTTTTCTGTCCAAGAAACTTTAAGAATCAGCTCGAAAAAATAAATAAAGAAAGAAAGAAGCAGAATTTGTCGAAGCGTTATTCTACTTTTGGCTAGCAAAGTTCTATGAGATTCGTAATAAGTAGCTTAAAAAGAACCAATTCCAAATGACAAACGTGTAAAGTGTTCCCTTAATTCCACCTCTTGTCGGTTGCATCAGCCGAGTTACAAGATGATTTCTCAAATCAGCTGCTTCAATGCCAAGTAATTCAGCAGCGTTAGCCAAATACGGATCACTTTCTTGCTTAAGCATACAACCAGCTACAATTCATTCATCATTCATTTATTCATTATTCAGACTTTTCCATTCTAATCTTATGAAGCATCCAGCAATAGCCATTTTTCCGGATTTATCTTTACATTTATAATTACAACTGAATAAACTCAATAAGGTCAAGATTTCTGTACTTTATGACAAGCACTTTCACTAGAATAAGCTAGTGAAATGAAGAGATGGCTGCTCTTCTAGAAATAGAAATTCAATTGTCAGTTGATAAATTTTAGAATTAGTGGTTACTTCTGAAACTGGTTGTTTCATCCATAAATTCGACATTTCCAAGATGTAAAATTGCAGCGATTATTTCAAGTACTCCATCTCGATTTTCTGCTGAGACATTGATGCGATCGAAGGCATCCATTAGTTTTGCAAAATCATTGTAATCATCAATCAGATCATCTTGCAGATAATCCCAAAAATAAAAAAAATCAAAATTTATCTTTTTTTTTTTTACTAAACTATGTGTTGAAAGAACAAGTTTGTTCCAGAAGGTGACTTTCAAAAATCTATTCCTCTATTCAATTATCTGAATTAATAGGTACAACAGAACAAACTTTTATTCTTACCAAGTCACATTTTCTTCTTTCCAGCACTTTATTTGATGTGTCGTTTTTCAAAAAGAATTGTAAGCAGCCTTTGCGAAGATACTAAACAAAAGTAAAAACAAAAATAAAAGGAGGAATTTGAAACTTGAACCAATCAATTTTGACGTGACAGCAAACGATGAATGTGGTGACATTTAAAGTTGGATTTAAAGTGACAGCAAATGACAACATTGAAATTTTCCGGTTTATTCAGCTTTAGCTTGCTTGCCAGTTGGTCATCTGCACCAGCAATTAGCTGATAAAAGATGTGATAATTCCTTTCGCGTGCATTTTGCCTACAAAGACGTGAACGTTCAAGTAAATAATGCGATACGAAACCACCTGCAATAGCTCCCTGAAAGGAAAAACCATTAAATTATTGAATGAATTTAATATTTAAAAAAAAAAAACCCCCTCACATCAAAGGGGTGAGATTTAGAGGCAACAGGATAGGTTCAGTGCATAGGTTGTCGAAAAGTCACATGCCACAATTTTTTTTCGGTTTAAATCGAAATACGAAAATGTAACTTATTTCATAAAAAGAGAGGAAACATGAAGGATAATTTTTTGAAAACCTCAATTTAGAAGTTCTAGATTTTGATTCTATAAACCCAGCTCAAAGAGTAACAGCTATAACATTTTGGATAACGGGAAAATGCATTTCTTATTAGTTTATTAACTTTAATTTCTCGATTTTACCTCAAGTTCAAATCGTTTAGAAATGTGCCCTGGTAGTACAGGTCAACTTCAGTTACTGACTAGAGGACAGTTAAACTACCAAAAATAATTTTTTTTTAAGCGCTAGTCAACTTTTGAGTTGTTTTAACCTTGTCGTTGAAATGAATTTCAATAAATTTGCCAAATCGACTGCTGTTATTGTTGCATGCTGTTTTCGCATTTCCAAATGATTCCAAAATTGTACTTACTAAATTTCAAACCGTTCAATTTATGCTAATTCCCTTGCACAATTTCACATGTAGCAAGTGTAAGGAAAATTGAAACTTTTATATATGTTATGCGATAGATGTCTCTCCGTTTCTGAGTCTGAGCTTGAAAAGTTGATAGTTAAGTCATTATAATCAGATCATGTGAACTGCTACTCTATCTTTTGACTGGAACTCCAATAAATATTTGATCAGTCCGAAATCACTGAGTAACAAAACATGATGAAAAATTAAAAATACTTTAAGATTATNCTGCTACTCTATCTTTTGACTGGAACTCCAATAAATATTTGCTGATCAGTTCGAAATCACTGAGTAACAAAACATGATGAAAAATTAAAAATACTTTAAGATTATCATTTTCGTGAAATTACTCCAGTTGAAACTAAATTGCTTTACTTTCCAAAATGCGCTCTTCAACTTTCCCCACAAGATTGTCCCAGGATTCACACAAGAATCGAATTATGTGCTTTTGCGATTCGGTTTTGCCAGCTCCAGATTCTCCGGATATTATGATCGATTGAGATTCATGATTGCGCATCATGTCGCGATAAGCTTTATCAGCTTTAAACAAATATCATCTTCATGCGACCAGACTTATGAATAGCAGCTTATGGTTGTCTTGTACAAGTCGTTTTGGAAGAAAAAGTAGTCATCGCTGCTCTGCTTCCGATAATGATAAGAAATAGGTACTACTAATCAGTAATTACCAATGGCAAAGATGTGTGGAGGTAGTGTTCCCAATGACCGTCCTTTATATTTTCGCACCATATCGATATCGTATAATCCAGAAATTTGTTCGTATGGATTGATAACTATCAGTATGTTTGCCACATAAGTCTGCCAAAGCTTTGCGTCATTTGCAAAATGTTAGAAACACCGTGAAGGACTAAGCGATGCATTTATTTACGCGATTATTTAAATTAGAGCTTCAACGAACGACACTCTCTTCTTCATTCAGATTAAAAGTTACGTGTGCAGTACGTAACTCAAGTATTTGGACTGTCTTCCCATTCTCGCAAAGTAATTTAAGTGGACAAGGACTCAAAATTCAATGCTTAGGCTCTTGCCATTTCAGTAAAATAAGAATTTTAAAAGGATTTTGAAGATATGAACTTTTAGAAGGCCATGAACTTACGTAAAATTTTTTGCGATTATAGCGCAAACGGCAGTTGTTCAGGAGAGAACCATCATTTAGATGAATCAATGAGCCTGAATATAGCCTTGCAATTGGTTATTATTTCATTAATTTCCTGATAAGTTGAATTTCGCACCTTTTGAATTCATTCTGTCTCAAATAACGTGCTGAGCTTGCATTTCAGTGAAAAACTCTGCAGCAAACAAATATTGTGAGATGTCATGTTGATTAATTACTGATAAAATGCTAACAGTTATCATCAACATCTCGACTGGGATCCTCCTCAGCCGGAAAAATGTTGTCGTAAAAAGCTTGGAGCTGAAATAGCTTAGTCTCATTAAAATGATCATGATTTCAAAAAACTATAAATTATTAACTTCAATGGTTTTTTTTCCAGTCTTTCCCAAATCCAAACAATAAATCCACAGGTAACAAATCAATTAATTTAATAGAATGGTACCGTTTCATTGGTGTGCAATGGTTGTAGTGTCATACATTCACAACCGATATCAATAATTTTACACAGAATGAATCCATCTTTTTCATCAGGTATCCAAACATGCGTACTTAGCTCTTCTGCTTTCATTATAATAATAATGCTAGTACTGAAAAGTTTTGATTTGGAATTTGACAAAATTTAATTTCAGGCTACATAGATGACTGTAACACCTAGTTCAAGTCATTAACTCATCCAGATTAATTTCATAATTTTAACGAGTTTAATGATTGTTTAGAAATAGCCTTTTATTGAGCACTAAAGCACATTGAATGGAAAGATTTTGCATTGCAATGAATCAGTAAATCACTATCATGCTCATAAAACTGTAATAGTTTCATCGAAGTATGACGCATAACGGAAGAGTTTCACGTGTAGAAGGACAAAGTTGACGTACAAGTAGCGCACATCACTTATAAATTATTTCACTTCCCGAAGTTCCTTTTGTTTTTCAAAAGCAGATTGCTTATTTTCAAAAAAAAATTTTTTTTTTTGATTATTTGCAAGTAAGGATAAGCGAAAAAACACGTAATAAATATAGTAATAGACACAATTTCAAGTGAAGCTACCGGACACCACTACAATGACGCTAGCAAATGATGTTCTTCGGCAAAAAGATTAATTTATTTCACGTAGCCTGATATCTAAAATTTAAATTTATGGATTGTGCAAAACTTTTTATCTGTTTCCACTTTTTTTTCAAATTTATACTAGTAGGTAACTCATTTAGAAAAGATCAAGAATGAATGCAGATAAATAAGATGATAAAATATATTCAGCAGATTTTAGGTATAACTTCAAAGAAACTTTGGGTAATAATAAAAAAAGCGTGACTTAAACCTAAACTTGAATTATCAGCAATCTATTCATGTGGGTTCCTTTAATAAAGGTGAATATAACTCATTTGATTTTGGCAGTACCATCTCAGAATTTAGGGTTACAGACAGTGTTCTCGACAATTTCACAATCTCTCTTTTTCAGCTTTTCCATCTTTATCTCAGATAAAAAAACGTTCGATTTGATTTAATTTACACCGCTTGTTGTACGAGCAAAAGCTTGAACCACTCGTGATGTTCAGCCTAATTAGTACAGATTTTTTTAATTAGTACACCATTTTTCCCATTCTCTAGTCATAAGGTCAAACTGACCTATACAACAAACGAGACGATTGGCCATCTTGGATACAGATGAAGGCCATGTCGAGGAGGTACAGCACGCCTCACTGATCCTACTTAGTGCTACTGTAACCATATTAATTGTTATGCTGATTACTGTCAAGATAACGATTGTTTCGAGAAAAGTATCAGCCAGTAATGGTGCCTAATTAATCAGTCATTTGGTCAATCGAAATTAAAGCCATATCTATCGCTTCAGAAATATTTTTCTAGGAACTCATTGATTTCTAGAAATTGAACCGTTTGAGTAACTCACTTGTTTTAATGATTCTTTTTACCACAAAATGGGAACGAATATTAAATATTCGAAAAACTTAGTTTTTATATATCGAAAAACTTTATTTTTTATTTACATGGGAACTATCTGTCAAAGTCTAGCAAGTTGAAGTCTGTTGCAGTTTCTGCTCCATTTGATAGTAAGTACCATTATTATTAATACTTATCAACATCAGAAATCAAAAACTTGCAAATTTTTGGTTCTGTTCTTTCAAGTTCATTTTCTGGTGCAATAGAACAAACAGATGATATGATCTGCAATGAAAAGGTATTAAAAATCTGACACAGATTATTGGTGATTAGATGTCCGAAGAGAGATGAAACAAGGATAAGTATCCAGTGTAATGAATAATGAAATCAGTTGCGAAATTGACATTTGCATTTGAGAGTGGTTACAAGTACGAACTTCGAAATCCGAATCATCAATTTCGATTGCAGCTATGGTATGATGCTATAATGACCTCAACATAAGTAAAGAAGACAATAAAGAATTTCAGTATGTCCAGTTAATTATTAAGATTGAAGCCATTAGATGCGATAACTTCTGCTTTCAAAAACTGATTGTTCACGTCTGTTTGAATCCTTGTCTTCCGATGAAAATTCAAGTCCGAACTTCATGAAACTATTGGAGAATAACATTTGGTCCCATGCAGAATGTTCATCGAGAGGACTCATCGGTACATCTTTTAACAACCTCTGATGAATATTTTCTCTTCAGCATAGTTACCGAGAATAAATACAATCTTCCAAGTTATCTACTTAATGATAAATATAAATTTTAAATTAAAATATTCTGAAGTACGCCCGTATTTATTTCCGACACATCCAGTTGTCTTTCTCAACTTGTCATGTAGACCCGAAGTTACCAGAAAATTTTTCTACATCTTTATTGTATATAGTAGTACGATAACTAGCAAACATAAAGTTCAAAGGATGAAAATAACAAACTTTACACCCTTCCCTCTCTTCTTTTGTGGAAAACTTTTAATCAACAATGATAGCATCACCGAAAACTGACCAGACTTCCACTGAATTAGCCACAACACAATGGATAATTAATTTGAATCAATTCTTAACTAACTTAAGAATTCCTGAAGTAAACACGCTTCTGATCAAACATAATGACGAAATATACATTTCAATATTCAAAATTGCTAACAAAATCCGTACTAAGAAATCTAAAAACTATAACTTTGGAAGCGACCATGTCGGATTTATTCCACATAGTCGTTTGTTGATTTGTAACACAGAAAATATGGACAGAAATATTTATAATGCAGAAACCATTCAAGTGTTACCTCATGTATACATTAATACGCACTATAAATATTTATAAAATGCGGTTATCATTAAATCCCTAACGACTAATACAAATAGGAGCAGTAGTTTCAAATCATAAACTATGGCAGAAGTTCACCATCTCTTAGTGGGTATTTCCTCTTCACCACCTTTCCACTTTAATTTCCATACCATTGGTCCACCAAAGTAGCTCCCAGATTTACGATGAATAGCTTTGTTTTGCAGACTCCACTCCGACACCCTCATGTACTGCCAGCAAAGTCCAGTAATGTATACAATAAAGCCCAATGAAAAGCCGGCAAGAACGTTATCTCCTGGAAAAGCATAAATTTTAATGGAAATCATTAAACAGTCAAACTAAATAAAACCAAGTTTAAAAAAAAAAAAAACAGAAAAAATAGTGTTTAAAATCATCGTGCAGCAGAGAGAGGAGCAAAGTTGTGGATAGATTCCATCAAAACAATGATTGTTGAAAAAAAAAAAAATGGAAACAGATCACGCTCAAATCCAATTCATTCAGGGACATATATCTTTTCAGAGTGTTTATTCCACAAAAGAATTTCAAATTTGCGAAAAATAGAGGTCTCTGAACTACTTTGTTTAAGCAGTCTGTTTATCAAGCAAATGGCATAAATCACTGAACTTTTCTCTTAGAAAGTTTTAAACTCAGAATTGGTCTAGGGAAGAGCAGCAGTTGCTCGCAGAGGAGGTTGGGTAATTTGAGCTTTTCTTCTTGAGAATAAAACCAAAAACAGGAGAATTCCAATCACTTACTCATTGTTGCAAAAACGATCCCTGTTGCAGTAGATGCATATAGGTGGTTTGTGAAATCATCTTTGTATCTTACCATTGCCGCACCGCTCAGTGCTACACCCCATGTAAAGGCCAATGTCGCTGAAGCACAACAATTTATGACAAAAATCAACAAAACGCTGGTCACTTTACAAGGATGCAGTGTTTCCAGCAGATGAAGGAAATGCTGATGAATGGTTTAGATAATCTAAAAAAAAGTCATGGTGTGGGTTAATTGTTGAAAAAAAAAAAAAAAAAAAAAAAAACTTTCGCATCTGCATCACAAAAGCATGAGTCGCATCTGGATTATAAAGCCTTTTCGGTGCTTTTAATCAAGAGCTTCTTTTCATTTCGTTAAAACACAAATAAATGCAGCAAAAGGAGATTTTGAATAATACTCATAACTTCCATTAATTCGGTCCTTCAAAAATTGAACAAACTATTTAATATTTGTACATAGTTTCCAAAAAATAACCTGGCGTTGGCAGAAGCTTAAAATATGTCTTCATTATTGATAAGGGTGTTACTGGCATAGGAAGTACATTGTGGCCTCGAATATGTAAACCAGTATATGGGATCACTGAAAAGGTTACGCTCATTTCCTGAATAACAATTTTTTAACACTAAAGAACAATTTTATTCCAGATAATGTCTAACCAGTTTCCGCACGCTTTCTAAGTCATGTTATTTACTCATTTTTTAGCCACATTTTGGCTTTCATTCAAGATGAAGGTAATAGTTGAAATTCACAAAAAATAAAAATATGACTACAGATGTGAGAAACTGTTCAAAATTTGTTCAGAGATGCTTACAAAGAAAAGCTGTATACTGTACGCAAGCTAATCCTTTTATAATCGGATCTTCGTTGAGTGGAGAATTGAAAAATCGAAATGGTTTCGGCACCCACCACGGACTGTTATGCCTGGCCTGCAATTATATTTAAAAAAAATGATTTTCCTTATACACGAAAATAGAAAACATCATCAATCATCGAAGATAATCTTTAGGAAACTATCCCAGAGTGACATAAACTATGTCATTCAAAAGTCATATCAACTATGTAAAATATGTGGTTCAAGAAGATCACGTAGCATATTTATTACGACATATCTGAAAGGAAATTTTTCAAAAAAAAAAAAAGAACGAAAATTTTCTATTTCCATTAAATAACTTGCCAGATATTCATGGTAGTTATTGTTGGCGCGCATTACTTTTAGGCCTTGGTGATGAAACCATGGACCCTCCGTTAACTCATATTTTGCAGCGATATCTTTGTACTGTGTGGAATTTTTGTAGAGCTGAAACGACGAGAAATGAAGCAGAGATAAAGTTCTGCAAATTTAAATGGATGCAAGCAATTCTGAAGCTTAATGCTTCTAGAAATAAGACCCAACAATTATTGCTCTCCTTTTTGTGACATAGATAAACTCTAAAATCAAAGCGGCTAATACGACATTTGTTCGTATCAAAGTACCAGTATGCTGTGAATGCTTTGCTTTTAATAATGAAGAGCTTAATCCGAGCACATTTTACAATGTGCTTTTTCTTTTTAAAATTCAACACATCATTATTTCTGATGATTCCCAATAACCCCACCTTATTCATAAATTCTTCATAATTCCCTGGCTGATCGCCTTTCCTTGTTAAATTGGGATATCTCGTCGAATCAAGACCCATCGGACCAGCAAGCGAAGTTCCATCAGGTACTTTAGCATCATAGCTGGAAAATATTGATCCGTGCACATACACGAATGAACAGGAATACTTTTTAATTTTTGAATCTGCCACATAAATAAAACAGTGTAGCAAAATTTGAACTTGAAACTAACTATTCCGGATCTTGTTCCCTCAGTTGTGGCCTTGCAAGACTCATCTTGCCGTGTTCTGTTGCTGCATCTGTCCATCCCAATTCGGTCCACCACACTTTGCGCGACTTATTTCTGAATAAAAAATATTAAGAAACAAGAGCTGAAAAAAGTTTCACGTAGTTACAACGTAATCATATTCAGTCCAAAGGACGAAGATGAAAAATGATAAACAAACTGGTCACGTTGTTCCCAACGTCTGTTCCAGCAACTGATCCACGGTGGTCTCGATGGCGTATAGGTAGCTCGTAAAGGCTCATCGTCTGTTTTGTGTTCGGCCATGGCGAGCCTAAAATGGAAGACATTGTAACGGTTATGCATAGCTGACAGCAACACCACCTAAACTTCCCCCAGTACTACAACGATGCAGAAGTCTCAAGCCGCCGAGTTCAAACTGCAGCTTCAACGTCTCCGATCACTCCTCCTCCTGTTCGATGAAATGTGAACGTCCTATGAAAACATTAAATCTCGCCGAATTGTTGACCATGGGATGATTATAATAAAGCTTTGCGACTGGATCCTTTATAACAATATACTAAATCTCATCATAAGTATTATTCCGTAAATGACATACTTAATAATGACATGTTTTATCGCAACTTATTTATGACTGTTTTTCTTGGGAAATGAATTTCTAAGAAGAAGATCGGAGGGGAAAAATCTCTTTCAGTTTATAGAAAATTCAAAATAAAGAAATTGAAAAAAGATCGAACAATGCTCATAGCAAATAATTCAGCGACCTAAGGATCTCTTAGGATACTTAGTGTTCTAGATATATCACTATATATTGAGATGTCATATAAAGCTCAGTATTCCAAACTTATTCCCCTATGAATGCTAGTTAGCACTGGCAATAAACAGTAGACTTGACTACTAAAAGGCGTAAATTGTTGTTTTTCGCTTTGTCCAAAAGTAGACGTTTTAAGCGAACAAAAGGAACCGGGACTCTTTCGAGATTTAAGTTCCCTTGGTCAGAATCTGTCCTGAATTATGGTGCACGTTGTTGCCAGGTGAATCTGAATCCGTTGCGGTGAAGGAATCAGATTGACGCGTGAAAAACCGCTTGACAGCGATTGATCGAGTGGATGATCTATTGTTAATTTGCTTTACTCATTAAAAGCAGCAATGTGTGTGGTCTTGGACACTTCCTTCCTCCTCCTTCCTCCTTAGCATCAGTGTTCATCTCGAGTGTTACTTATATCTGTGTCTCTCTGTTCATTCTCCCGCGAGCATATCACCACGTATTTAAAGGAGGTCAAAGGTTATCATGGAAATGGTTTATTCTCACAGTAACTGACAAGACGATGTGTAGGACGCGGCGGAGTCCTGGAAATTTCCAAATTGAATTGCTAAATTTGTTCAAGAATAGGAAGAGACGGAAAGACGGTTGGTTGCGCAGAGTGGTGGATGGCTGGCTCGGAAAGTGATTTTCTTGAGATCGATTATGGTCGTATCTGGATAAGAAACATTTTTAAAAAAGAATCCTAGAAAGAGATGAAGGACAGGAAATGGAACAGAATGGTAGGATGTCGAGAACAGTACCAAAACAATGGAGACAGCAGTTCAAGCAAGGCAGTGAAATATCGAAAATAAGTCTGAAGCAGTCACTCTAGTTCCTCACTTGTATCATATTCAAGCAGATATCTTTGGCTTTATTTCGAGATTCAGAAAGGAATGAAACGAGGATTAGATCGATCTCGAGTTAGGTAGTTTAAGGGTAATTTGCATTAAGACGTGATCCGGCATTTAACTTTCAGCATTTCGAGGTTTTAAATACTTCATGCCCTTTCAGAGTCACATTAACTGAGAGCGGATTTTAAATGTTGAACTCTAGTAATATAGAAGGTAGACTAGGTTGAGAGATCAGCATGCNCTTAACTTCCAGCATTTCGAGGTTTTAAATACTTCATGCCCTTTCAGAGTCACATTAACTGAGAGCGGATTTTAAATGTTGAACTCTAGTAATATAGAAGGTAGACTAGGTTGAGAGATCAGCATGCGTCTATAATAAATTCTTCGAATGTATTCCGTAACTTTTCAAGTAAAATCCAACTATTTTCTACTTAAAGTTCCAGAATGTGAAAGTAAGCCTACTGATGCATTATGCGAGCGTCTCTGATAAGACTCAATTTTAGGACTAATAGAATCAATCAGCTTGTCTAACTTTAAAGACTATCGCCAGTCGCCGAGATTTTTGGTAGAAAAGTTTCAGTGCGTTCACAAAGTACTTAATAATTCTCTTCATTTGATGTGCTGTTTTGTTATGGCACTATTCACATTTCTAGCGTTATCTGTTCATACTCTAACGATTTTCTTATTTGGAATCAGACATGATGTGTATGCTTCATTTCCAACTACCAATGAAGGTAAGCTTTTCAACCTTCTATGCACATAACTTTCAGGAGTAACAACAGTGGTATTTTGGATTACTTCTGAATTTCCTCCGATATTCCAGAACTTTTCTAAATCCAATACTGGCTTCGAGCCTGTCTGACCAGGTGGATTCAAGGGTGAATTTTCGTATTCTTACTGTCCTGTATCTGACAGAAACAGAAACAGTTAATCGAAGCTTCCTGAGTTCAAGCGATGCGGCCCACAGCACTCAGAGGATATGTTCTGCCAGAAGGATTTTACTTGAACTTTTTAATGAGCACCGGACTTATTTCCTTTTTCTCTTAGTGGCTTCCCGGTGTTGTTCGAAGGAATATGTGGAATGCTGTGAAGAATCAATCGATTTTGTGAAACCACTTCGTTGCTATGGCATGGAATTGGGGACGAGAATTAACGTGACCTTGTGCATCCAGAAGGCAATGTATGGAGAAGACCAGTCGATGCTTAATCTTACAGGTCAGTTCTAAATAAAGTGTTCTAGCCTTTGATCTAGACGAATTGCAGACTTCTGTTGGAATTGCAATCTAAATAAATTAGCAAAAAATGGATTTTGGAGAAATTTCAAGGTGAAAATCATAATCTTCGTTCCAGATACGGTATGTTGTGATGTGTTTGCCGATGATGATAATGATGAGAAGCGGCACTGTCTTACAGAATGTATTACAGCAATGCAAATACCTACTTTGAAGAATGACCAAAAATTGAAAAGAATCAAAGAATGCCGAAGGAAGAATCTGCTATACAAAGTAATTTTAAGGAATTTTCTGAATCCAGAGATAAATGTTAAGTAAGGCGCACATGGCTGCAGAATTCAGGATAGACTTTAAGATTGTTAAAGGATTTTGTTAAAATCCTTTTGACAAAAAAAAAAAAAGATTTAGCTTCTGAGGAATAGTTGAGATATGAGAGTGTTGAGAAATTGGAAAAATCAGAAGAATATCGTTGAGTTACTAAATTAACTTTATTTCAATATAATAAAATGACCATTACAATGGCGATGCATTCGAGAACTTCAACAGGCAAGAGAAAAACTTACATTTGTTTTCAAATACAGCGTGATTTTTCTAAGACTTCTGTTATGGTTTTGATGAAAATTCAACAAATCAAAAAATCTTAATAAAATGAAAGCCGCGTAAAGCCGAAAAGGATGGCCTTAGTGTTGGGCTTTTCTTTCTTCAGATGACTTTGTACTTGTTTGTGGCAAAAATACTTATTAAGTATGGTTTCATTCAGACAAACAATAATTACAGTGTTTCAATCGATGTCTACGATGGCTGCACAATAACACTGAAGATGAAGCATTGATTTTCGACAGAGATTGTTCTATAAAATTGAAAATGTTGCCGGGAAAAGTGTACATTGGCCCCGAAATTAAATAACTTCTACTCCGAATGTCTTTACATTTCGACTGAACTGTTTGTGAATATCAATGCTATTTTTCAGAATCGTATTTTAAGTGAAATATTTAGTGCAAATTGATGGAATGTTGGAAAGAGTTACTGAGAGCAGTAAATGATTTCGCTGAAGTTGCATTTCGGGTCTCATAAATTATTTAAGTGAATCACATTCCTGTCCATTTTTGTTCCGCTGCGTAGGGCCAGTTAACCATCGCCTCTCTTCCAAGCGGTTCAGCGAGGAGCCGGACGAGTTCATTTCCAGAAAGTCTGAATTATTTTAGAAGTGAATTCTGCACTTCGAATCGCCGTCACGCAAACGCTGCTCACCTGGAATTTACGTGGAATCAGAGGTCGTCTAACCACTTGCTACACTCAAATAGCACTAGAAATGCGAAATAGGTGTAGGATGAAAGTTAAGACATTGTAAACCAAATCTGACGTACAAGTCAGCATAGACAGTCACTGAACACACAACGACGTGTGTCGATGTTTTTGCCATGCACCCTAGTGTTCCCTGTTATCTCGACGCCTTTCTCACTCCGTTGCGTACTATTTTCGCGCTGTCCGCAGGGTGACATTCTCGTCCACTCGTTCCACCAGCCGTGAAGTGATCGTTACTCATCTGTCATGCCAGTGGCGGCAGGTTGTTGGGGCGGAAGTGTCGAGGAGAAGTGAACCCAGGAAGAACGTGGACTGGACGAATCTTTGGTCACTGAACTGTACTCTCTGACCGTTAATCTCTCTATAGATTTCTCTGCTGGGAGTACTTTGATCGGTTGCTTGCCTTGTCCTGAATAGCAGTGCAGTCGTTGTTGTGCAGTGCCTTCCGGCAGTGCCGGATAAACTGTGAGTTCAGAATGAAGTTATTAGAGATGACTCATTTCATCTCATTCCCTCACCTCCGTACTTCATGACTGCGTTTGTTGTCATTGTCGTTGTCGAGAAACGGACAGTTGTTTTTGGGACTAAATGATTTGTAGCATGTCGATGAAAGTCAGGCTATCAGCGGCGGAGGTCATGTCACAGATTCGGAGATCTCCAGCAGTGCGTCTTAACACCGGGAATATTCAACGCCATTCAGAATTGTTCCGGCAGATGTTCAAAAATTCAGCGGAAGAACTTTTGGCTGCTCTCGAACATCAGATTAATGGGCCAGATGGACCGAATCTGGAGATTAGGTATGGTCAGTTATATCTGGATTTGTAAACATTTAAAGAAAATTAGCAGTTCGACATTCTTTCGTCAATTACATTTCCTTCAGAAACATTGCTTCCGAACTTCCAACGAAAAGGGACTTCTTTTAAAAAGGTATCAATTTTGTAGACATAAAAAAAGAAAGAATCTTTCAGACCTGACGGTACAGTGATGCTTGCTCGTGATTCCGAAAACTGCCGTCTGAACACCATTGAAAAAGCTGATATGAAAATAACTTTAAAGGTTCATTTATACTAATAACAAATTCCCTGGATATTTTTGTAATTTTAAAAATACGAAGATTCGGGATGGTGTTTATATGTGTAAATATATGACCCTGCAAGCAGAATTGCTGTCTTTCCAAAAATGAATTAATGGAATTGTAGGTATTCATGTCTTCATTAGACATAAAACAAGTAGAAGAAAGCATTGATACGGCTTTACGCGAAACGAATACTAAAACTGTGTCACAGCTGATCATAGCTTTTCCTCCAGACGATAGCCTGGTAATCTTTTCCCTCTTATTAGTGATGTTGGCTCCTCAGTTGAATTTTGATGCACTTTTAGCTGTTGTCCTCTTTTTTAATCCCGTTTTAAGTACAACTACATTCTTTATAACAGTGCTGTTTGAAGTATTACTGAATTTTAGTGTTGAATATATGGAGAATTGAAGCCATTTGATTTATAAATGGTCCTCAGAATTATCACCAATTTTCCTAATCCACTCAGTATTTCTAATAGCTTTCTAACAGCTGAGATTTCACAGGATATAGATCCGTCGGTGCCCTCACAAGTTCATCAATGGCTGTCGCGAATTCTTCCGTTTTGGAGACAGCTAGAAACTTTGGTGAATAATCATAAAGTACACACATTGGGTGTAGCAGATCTTGAATATGAGCAGTTAAAAGCGCTCTATGAATCCACTAGTGATCACCAGCCAATGATTAACCATTATAATACAGAACACTGTTGCACGGTTTGCTTTTTTTCTTCTTTTTTTTCGGATACTTGTAATCCAATTTAAATCTGAACAAAAGTAAGTTCAATTTTAAGGAGCTGTTACTTTCTTTTTGCTCGTGGTTCATAGTTCGTCGATAACAGGTTCCTCCTGAACTACGTGAATACGCAAAACAGAAGGACATTCAACTACTGACTCACAATGATTCAAGTTTATGCAGTATTAAGGAACACTTAGGGAAAACGATCAAGAAACTGTTGGGAGATGAAAATTTCGAACTTCTTTTCATTGCAAGGTTATTAATTCCACACACGAAACACCTAGGAATTCTATTTTTTTTTTATATGGCAGTAGCTAGGTTACTGAGCCGAAAGGCTTGTATGCTTTAAGTAAATTGTGCAAATTGGCGATTATTAGCAGCAGATAAAAAATTCTGGCCTTTTTGGCCGGTTAGGTTCCAAGATTTTAGAGAACCTGAATCGTGCTTTTCATTTTTCCGACATTGATTTTTCTTCTTATTGTCAGGGTGTTCATTTTAATTGAAAACAGTGATTTCTAGGTTTCACAAAAATAATTACAGGCTCACTGTTTGGTTGCGAAGTCGTTCAATAATTGTTGGGAAAGGTTACATCCTCAAGTTCCTCAAAAACATTTCTTGAGTTGGAAATACTTCACTTTTACTTACAATTTTTTGCTATCTTTAAATTTTGGTAGAAGAAACAAACTTAATGGTGGAGGTATTATGAGCGTCTTAACTTTTCCATAATATTGGTGCGTGATTTCTTGCCGCTGTTGCAGCATGCTCTTAAAATATTGTCTGGAAACTGAAGCTGTTCCTGATTTCCAGAATCTTAAAACATACATACAACTGCTCAAAATTAAAAATAAGTTGACTAAGGGGATTGAAAATTTGGTTTATGATTCTAAAACAAACCATTTCGCGAGGTCCATCTGTGTTCGGTGTATGATCTGTAGTAATATTGTTTTCTAATGGAAATTATACCAAATCGCCGAATTATTTTTTGAGGATGCGTCCAAATCTTTTGTTGAAAAGTTCATTTACTTGATTATCTTTTTATTCTTTTGATGGAGTAACAGTTTTTGTTTTATACACTAAAGAAGGAAATATTTTTATTTGGTTCGAAGGTATGATTAATAAGTGGGGTTTATGTTTTTTTGGCTGTACACTTAATTTTTTTTTTTATCTAGTTCTATATATCAAGTCCTGTACATTTCGGGAACTGGAAAGTATTTTGTTTGGAACGCTAAAACTTGTTTATTTTGAGTTATTTTTAAGGTATATAAAATGCTATTATCAATTATTCATTCAAGCAGACATTTTCTACATGCTCTTACTATAACATGAAAACACACTGTTTACCGCAAGCATTAACAATAAAACTCCAGTACTTATGAAAGGGTTACTTAGTCTAAATTTCCAGTGTTTTGTTTGCTAGCAACAAAAAACCTTTTTAGCTTCAAACAAAGTTCCACTGTAAAATGCGGACCTAAATATAAAAAACAGATGGCTGTCAAGTTTGATCTAACATGTGAAGTACACTAAATGGATATCGACAAGACAGAGGTAGTTTAAGTAACCTAAAAGCCACTAAAATAAGGTGATTCTGCCCAGCAGTAGTGACAGGAAGCGGACCGGTGCTGAAGTCTGATTGTGATGTATTAGGAATTTGAAAGTAACTAACGATGCAATAGTGGAAGGATGCAATAAGGAATACCTAAAACCAGTACTTTCAACGAGATTTCGGACGTACTTTATCGCATGAAGCTTCAAATTATTAATATATTTTAGGCGGCTTTTTGTCTGGCTAAAAGTATAGGGTTCAACATTTTAATTTGTCAAAACAAATTAGATGAGAAGAGTTTAGTAATAAGATACTTTCACGGATCATGATTTAAAACTGCCATTGATATACATAATATAAAAGTGATTATTCAATACCAGTTTTTATTAAGGATGCACCAATGAGGTTTTATAGGTTTCTCGTGCAAGCCAGAGTAAAGTCAAGTCATAATGAATACTGCAGCTTCAGGTGATCAAGTCCGTTTTAATAGTAATTCGAACCTGAAGAGCTGAAAATATTAAAAGACATGGGAAAGTTTCGATAAATCATCGAAGATATTTCAATTCCTCAACATCCCAACGAATACAAAAAAAATACGAGCCCAATGAACAGGAAATTAATTCATTGTCAAGTAGTAATATCGCCACCTAGGCTGATAAATGGTTTGCAACGAAACAGTGTTTCGGTAGACGACAATGACTGGTTTTTATGTCCAAGTGGGACAAATATCTCAACTGAAAAATAGGAAAGTACACGGGGTGTTCGAGTTGAAAAGGTGTTCCCGATATGCTGTGGTTTATGGCTTCCTCACAGCGATGTTAGGAATGAGTGGAGTGAGGTTGAAATCACTCTGAATAACTCATATTTGCTAATAATGAAACCTTGATACTTAAGAATAGTAAAAATGAATCGCTGTAAGAAATCAAAAGGGCAGAGGATCTTTGTTTTTCCGTGCTAAAGTTAGATGCCTTATCTTTATCATTCTACCGCTAAGAATTATCGCAGCACAAAAAAGACAAGTCTAAAAGATTGTCTAAGCCGATCACTGTTGTGATTTCTTCATACTCGTGTATTGCTGGATAAAGCAGGCTTGCATTAAACTTCAGTATTTCAACAAAAATCGGAATAAGTTGAGGACGTTTTCTGATTCATAGGTTTTCAAAATGCTTTGCACCTTATTCTCTAGAGTAATTTTATGTGGTGGTGCTTATAACTTTAACATTCGTTGTTTCCTCTCTAGTTAATTTGAGAAAAAACCAATTCAGGTTTGAAATTTTCTGTATTCCCAAAAGTTCTGCATCATCTGATCCTCTTGGCAAGGTGTTAGGAAGAATTGGTATTTGCAAAACTTTCAGCTGCTAAAATTTTCTGTTTCATTTGTTGCGTGGAAACAATAACTCTTTAGATGTCCTAAGCTCTATTACTTTGACACTGGACTTTACTGTCTTCGATTATATCGATAAGTAAAAATGCGCAATCGTGGGAAGGCAAAAGAAAAGGGAAGACAAAAAACTTGAAGTGCTGAAATTCCTCTTCACTTCTTCATGTATATATGTATATTTGCAAATGAGATTCTGAAAAGTCTTGAGATGGCGATTTTTCATCTTCATCTTATCAGTTCAGCTACCAGTTACTTCTCATTTATCACTGGATCTGTGGTGGTATCAGTGTTGTAGTTGTGGGTACCGAGTGAAGGTAAACAACACGTGAATTATTTCATTTTCAGTCGTAATAAACAAGGTAAGGAGTTGTAAAAGAGTGGCATATGTTAGTTACCACTAGCTTACTTGTTAAAGCCAATCTTTGTATTGCCTCAGGTCCTCTGCTATAGATTAATAGATACAGAACAGTTGTGTTCATTTATAAAGTAGTGCAACGCTCTGTTGCCATTCAGATCCAATCTGTCCCCAGCCTTCCTCTTTCCTCGCTCTTCCCGCGATTTCCGTCACACATTTTATTCGAGAATTCCTTGACCACATCCTCTCTGTCAAAGCAATAACTTTTAGCCTTTATGGTTATGGACCTTCCTGAACTGATGATCAGATAGATATGCAGAAAATGTCTTACTGCAGTGTCATCTGTTTTGATACTTTACTGTTGTTGCTATCTATCGCAATGTTCGCGAAACCTGTTGTGAAGGTAAAGATTACCGTTTTTATAAATTTGTTCTAATAAATTGTCTGATTGGATCAGTAATACATGAGCTAATTAATCATTGTATATATGATTAGATGGAAATCAATGAAGGACTCTCAGTATTTCTGTTCTCTACAGAAGCCTCAACAGCTTCCGCTTTTGAGAGGCTTTGTTAAATTTTCCTTGTTGTGTTTATACTGAGCGTAAAAAGGGCTAAGAAATCTCCACCTAGTAGAAATTCTTCAAACAAGCCAGCCCTTTCAAACTTTCACAAGCATATTTCATCACCCAACCAGCAACACCACTGCTTTCGATGAACTTTTTGCCCTTCCTCCAACTCTGCGTACACTCATGTATTGTTTTCAATAAGGTTCTATTCTTTCTTTCTCACATTTCATGCGTTGGTGACAAGTTCTGAAAAAACAATGCATTTTATTATGTTGAAATTATTAGCAAATTTTAAAGCTCCCACTCGCCTCAGCTTCACTTTTCTCCTAAAAAGCTCAGTTTGCAAGGAAGATCCCTAGTTCTTATTTGATTTTTGATATGCTTCTTTTCAGCTCCTTCAACACTTCTTTCACATGAAATGTAAGAGTCTGAGTTCTATCCAAGGAATTAGAGTTGTTTCTTCTGAGGAGTCGGAAAGTTCTCTTTTAAAGATAAAGCAAGTCCACAAAATGAAATATTGCTGCTTTAATACTCCGTCTAGATTTAAATGCAAGAAATCAAAAAAAAAAAAAAAATGCTAGGAAAAGCACAAGATAGCATTAATAAATTCAGAATAATTTCGTAATAATTATTTCAAATTTGACAATATTCATTTACTTTAATTAATGACAGCATTTCGTGTAGAGTGCGCCACTGCTGTGCAATCAGACGAAATCATGGAAACTGGGTGGTCGAGATATTGTGGCAGATTCGAAGGGATTCGTTTTACTTGTAGTACTAATGCCTATGCAGTGTGAACATTGTCACCAACAACTGATGAAGTAATTTATTTCTGCTCTCACTTCTTTGCTTTCAAGCCTTAAATAGTTCTAGTCGTGAGCAATCCTTGTTTCTAAGCTGAATGCTCTCCAGAATCTATCAAATTATAGATTTCAAACAATAATGGAAACACTGTCGGAAATAAGGATCGTTGTTGTAGCACCACACGATGAGAATCCTCGTCTGATTGAACACTATCGAAGAGAATTTCCTCGTGTTGCGATAGGTGTGGAATCGGTTGCTGAGCCAGTCTGGAACACACTTTCAGGCTCTGCCCACGATCACTTTATTTACGATCGGTAAGAAATCACTTTTATATTCCATCTTCTCTTGTCTGAATTTGAAGGAAGTGTTGATGTTACGGTGATGCCACGTGAATATTTCTGGGGTTTCCGTATTCCGTATTTTAGATGTGGTCGTCTGGCTCGCGTTATTCGACATCCAAAAAGTGACACCACTAAATTTGAACACACTCTCCTGGCACTGAAATTGGCTGTTAGCTATGCTCAGTGTGGTTGGTGTCAGTACGATCCACCCGACCTGCCAGCACCTCAGAAACCAGTGATGACGACCGTCCGTAATGGCAAAATGAAAAAGACTGTAAGAATTTTCTGAAATTTGAAATTACATCTTACTTTTATTAAATGAATTATAATGTTTCACCCATCCCCCCTCTGTTTGGGAAGTAGTCGTTGAAGCGGAGAGTATGGCGGAGTTGACTTCGAAGGAAGTATCGAGTTATGAAGGTAGAGGCAGCATGTGACAGCACAGTACTTTTCCTGGTATCTGAAACAGATGCGGTATTGAACTTTGAAACTCTTCTCCGGTCAAGGCACTGAGTGAGTATCTAAGATAAATGTTCCAAATATTCTTATATCTCATTTCGATCTTTGTATTTCAACCTAGTCTCTGATAGCTCTCTAACTGTGAGTAGTAAGATAAGATGGAGGGTTAATTACCATTAGCGGAAGAATTATATTACGACTTGCTTGTTGAAAACGTTTGAGATTTGGAGAGATGTTAAGGAGGAGTCTGTAAAATTTGACATTTCGAATCATTCCTTCTAGTCTCCCTGTCAGGAATCAGTGTTATTATTCTCGAAGAGTGTAACTAGAATGATCTGTGCATTCACGGCTGTTAGCAATAAATGACTGAAAGAGCCTGTTACTGACCAGTGAGACTGGGACTTGGAAAGTCAGTATTAGCAAAACAAGTCTATGCTGCCATTACAACGAAAATAGCAGAAGAAGCATTTGAAAAACAAACACATCAAATTAGTTAGAAATGGGAAAGGTGAAAGTTTTGCTGCCCACACGGGTGATAATATTGCTGACAGTCTAACTAGCAAGAAAAAAGTGAGGACTTGGTATGGAATTCTATAGACTGAAGCAGACTAGTGAAAAAAGACATCGAGCGAGCAGATTTTAATTAACATAAACGTATGATGCAAATCCTTTACCTCCACTGTCTTTATTATTGAAGAATTCAACTTATCTACTTCAGCTATCAAGATGAAAACTAATAAACACCGACTGTGTGCTCGAAAGTGTGGTGGGTGGGAAATCTAAATTTTTCACTTCACGTTTGCACTAATTTACTAAAGGTTTAATGTGACGATGCGTACGTCGGATAAAATGGACAATATTAGAGGTAAATATTACGGAAATATGAACAAGAAGCAGTGAGAAAAGCAGAAAATGTTTTTCTCTCGAATAAGTTTCGAAATAAAGGAATCTGTAACTTTATAATAAAAAAGCGTATGGAACGGAAAAGAAATCACGAAATGAAGGAATATGAACAATTGTTGGCGGATGGAAATGGTAGGTAACAGAATACTTCGCATCCTGCATTATTTAGAAATAAAGAAAGAGAGACTTTAACTAGTTTTGATTAGTAAGAAAAATAAGTATTCAGTTAATGGATCTGTTGCGGTGAAAGAACTTATCACCATAAATATCAGAAAATATCATTCCACCAGAAAGATAATAACGCAATCCATCATTCACTTCATCCAATTTTTTTAACGGTCCAGAGAATATCATTTTTCTTTTTCCACTCATCGACGATGAAAATTTTATTATTCGCAGATGACGTAAAAGACAAGTTTCAGCTTAGCAAATGTAAAAAATTTCTGCTAAGAACTAACTCTTCAAGTAGGAAAAGACTGATGCTTCAGGGGACAAATGAGACTTGAATGGATTTGTATTATGAACTTCTGACTGCCAAAAATTTTATCAAAGTAGGGTTCATCTCTGAAACTGAATTTTACTTTTAAATAAACCTTTCATATTATAGCTTCCCAGTCACAGGATATTCAAGTTAGTAAAATATATTTATTCATGAGGAAAAAATTGAATTTCTGAAACATCCGTTTGTAGATTTGTTTTTGACCACAGGTGGATGTCACTTCTGGAGAAAGAAAACTTCTCTTTGCCGAAAAATTTTAGTTCAAAAGCGATTAAAATTGATAGAGTGAAATTAAGTTCTGGCGGTGATGAGTAGTTTATCCCAGTAACGTCTGAAGCAATTTTCAAGTCGAACTTTCACCCAATGAGAATATTATCTCCACAAAAATTGTTGCGGAAACTACTCACTTATTCACACGTTAATCAACAGACAATGGAAAATTAATTGGTCCAGTTGGTAGCGAACAGCTGAAGATGCATTGTAATAGATATTCATAAAGCTATTATTGGATATCTATTATGCAAACCGGCATTAGCATCAACTACTGAGCAATGAATCTAGTGTCTTATATACCTGCTGGAAGTTGAAATTTTGATACATTCTGGAATACCAAGCCAAACTAATTACTAAATAAATTTAGAAGCGATAATTTGGCGTGTGCCTGATAAGGTTTCTAAATGAACTAATCAAGTAGTTTTAGCATGAAGAGAACTTCGAAGAACTTCAGGCAAGATATTTTCCTACCTTGTCTTTCTCATTTCACAATTGCTCTCCATCCCTGATAATTCCTGAATTTGCATTTGATTTCACTTATACCACCTTTTCCATTACCATCCTTTGCACTTCTAAATCTATTTTTTTATGTAAGTAATCAATCTCGCTGACATAAGCCAAAGTATTCTTTTTTTTTTGCATGAACATTCAGCACAATCTACACATTTGTCCTAATGGGAAAAATCAAGTTTGGAGTTTTGAAATGATGCTGAGGAGAAAGTTACGAAATCAGCTGTTCGGGGATAGCGAAAATTGCTCGGGGCACAATTTGAAACAATTATTTCTTGCTCATTTTCACTGACGAGCTCCAAAACAATCGAAAAATTATTTTTACACATTTTTCTGGAAAACTTTTTTGCCGTGCTTCAACTAACTGTTGCAGTTCACATGATAACCTCTCACTTGTAACTCTCAACAATAAATGCTTCAAAGAATTCCAGCGTATCAAAGCGGTAGTACATCCACTAATTGGGCGAACACCTGCAATGGGCTGGAGCTACCGATCTAATACAGTAGCCCCAGTACTGGAAGTTCAGTCCAGGAGTCCCGGGACACATTTGCCTTCTCTGGCCAGTGCTGCTCCTTCATCAACGGCTATTGAAACAATGGTTAATAGCAATGAACCACAACAACCATTATCAGTGCAAGAGAATGATCAAATATCGCAAATGCGATCAAAGTAAATGGTTTTTCGAGAAAGTTAGAATGGTTTGAATTTTATGTGCTCCATCGTTTGTTATTCAAGAAAACGTCGTTAAGAATGCGTTTGACTTGAATAAAGACAGGAAAATGAGGCTCGCAAGAGTTCGGATGTGACAAGATTTTGGCCGATCTCGAGAAAAAGTTAAAATAGAGTTGAGGTTTTTACAGTTATGTTTGTCAGTCTTCTTAATTCATTTCCATGCAGCTTTTGATGTCTATAAGTCCTGATTTTTCTCCTTCATTTCAGTAAACTCAACATTTTTCCTTCATCTCTGTTGCATAAAATGTTGCAAGTCTTTTCTTTGAGGTTTTAAGGTTTGGAAGTGATCAGCGACGAATTGGAAATCGACCGGATAAGGATGTATCAAGAGCAAATGATTGGCGAGTTTCGGATGGCTTGACTTCATCGCGAATATTCCTTAGTGGAATTCGGCACGATAGAGTCCAGCAACGTGAACAACATCAGCAGCAGAGAGAAAAGCAGAAGGATCGGCAACATCATAGGGGAAGAAAACAGCAAGAACAAGAGTATATACAGAATCTGGAACAATTACGCATAAATCAGGAGCAGGAAAAAAGGATTCGGGAGCAACAAGAGGAAGAAAGAAGAATCCGGAAACAGCAGGAAGAGGAGAGGAGGATTTGGGAACAGCGGCGTTTACAGGAAATGCAGCAGCAGCAACATCAAGAACGAGAACAGCAAAGACTTCAGCAACAAGTAATTCATTAAAATTTTCTGAATACTGTCTAGCAATTCAAAACGGAAGTCATTGCGGAAGTAAAATTTTCAGTATATCCTTAATCTTCAATAACTTCTGAGAAAAGTTTTGCAAGTATCGAGTAAGAGACATAAGGGATTTTTCCATTATTAAAAGAATTCCTCTTAACATTCCTGCAAAGTAAATAAATAATTGACAGGAGCTTCAAAGAAGAATCGAGGAACAACGAAGGTTACAAGAACAAATAGAAAGTGAACTTTATGCAGGTGTAAGTGGTGAACAAGATGAAGGTGAGTCCGCTCAAGAGAATGAAAACAACTGGGGACAACTCAGGGCTCCGTTGCATCACCGAGGTTAGTCTTAAAATTCTTAGATCATTTCGACTAGTAAGTTTCAATACTATAACACATCGTATTGTATTAAATAAAATTGCTTATATTTTAGAATACTTACATGAATAATGGCAGTTCTTTTAAGCAGCCAAAGATGAAGGGCGATAATTAATGTTAACCTATTAGCTGGGTGGGATCTGACGACCATTATTACTAGTTTCTAAAGACATGCATACTTTTCTTGCACTTCTTGCATTCCTTGTTTATAATGTGTCTGTAAATTCCTTAAAGATTACACTTCAACAATGAAAACATCTTTTGCTCCAATTACTCGATCTACAAAAACACCATCTCTCTACGACTCAGGTGATGAGGATGATTATGATTACTCGCAGATGGCAAGTGAAACAACTGTTGCTCCAACTGAAAGGGTTAGAATTACTACATTAATTTCAACGGCGGAATGGAATTTCAAGAGCTGTTTCTTTTCCTAGGGCAGTTTAGAAAGATTCTTATTTCCTAGAAACTTTAGTGGAAATGTCAAACGATATCATTTGCTATAATGTGATGTCCCATGATTTATGTGNTTTCTTTTCCTAGGGCAGTTTAGAAAGATTCTTATTTCCTAGAAACTTTAATGGAAATGTCAAACGATATCATTTGCTATAATGTGATGTCCCATGATTTATGTGATGCCGGAAAGAATCTTTTTTGAAATATTAATGAAAATGAGATAGGAAAAATAAAGACTATATTTGTTTTAAGAATTGATTCAATCCACCACAAACTTTTAAAAATAGGCGTGGTAAATAAGAAATTTATAAATTTTGGAGTTTCTTTTGAAGAATTTTCAGACACAGATTTCGGGCACGATGCCATCGGGACATTGGCCGACGCCATTTGTATTTGAAGAACAAGTGCCATGCGCCGCCTTTACAGATGAAGTTTGCATTGAACAGGTAGGCACTGCTCACTGTTTTAGCATATTTCTGGAGTTTTAGATTCTCTAAAGGAACTTTGCTGTGTGTTTCTGTTTTAATTATCCAGAAAAGACGAATGGGTTCTGATAAGATGAGCAAATGTTGTGATAAAGGCATTTATTTGACGGATTTGTGCATGCCTGGACGCTGTACAAATGCTACCACTGAACTGTGCTGCATGCAGAAATTTCTCCAGGTTGTTTCATTTTATATCCTATTATTAAATGAGTCTCGATTTCGTTCATGGAGGTCGCTGTAGTGAAGACAGGACGTATTTTTGGCATGATAGTTGTTTGTCGGTCCTAGGTTGACGTGTTAATATCAATAGATCACTGATTGTTCATCGAGGAGATTTTGCTGTAGAATTTTCTGGAATAATTTTATGGAAAGAATTTTTTGCTATTCCTCAGTCCTATTCAAATGTTAATATTTATACTTGCAGTCTAAATACAGTTGCTGTAGGAATGATAGCGAAGCAATTAATTCTCCCGGTGATGCATTCAGCCGCTGTTGCTTCCACAAATTTGTACAGGATGATGTGAGTTCTTTTTGAATTGTTGAGGCTCTCGGGATGTGATTACCTGGTTTTGAATAAATGAGCCTTTCCATTAAGAGATTTGCACTTTCAAGCAAAGTTATAGAATAAATATACTCAGCATAGTTTAAAAAAAAAGCAAGGTAAATGGATGATAACAAAATTTTCCTTGGCCAACAAAAAACAAAAATAAAAAAGGAAGCCCAGTTTTATTTCAATAAATTTCTGTATTTTTAGGATAGGTGCTGCCCCGCTCACCGCGCCAAATTTCATTGGCTATCAGCTCATGAAATATGCTTACCTAATGTTCGGGTTGATTTGAGTGGTTTGCGATTCGTGGTACACGTTGATGGTAAAGGTCAGCACCTGGACGGAAGGAACAGTAACCAGGCATTTAATGAGGCAATAACAATAGATCTAAATGTGGATAAATCCTGGGACCACAGTTGTGAGCAGGGTGCTAAGGTGTTGCAATTTCCTTATTTACCGAGTAATCGTGAGGAGCAGGAAGGAGATGAGAATAGTGAAGAAAGCAGATAAGGCTTTCTCAAGACATTGCAATCACTTCTCTTCCAATGTACTTCAAACTTCTCAAGTGCCGAACCTCTAAATATATTTCGTGCCTATCTTATTACCAGTACGAGAGATAGTCCAGTTCTAATTATGAATTAGTCAGTTCTCCGTTATTTGTCCTCAACCTATGCAAATGATTGATAACCTCTAAGAAATTGTGTGTTGTATATATAGTTAGTAAGAGAGTGACATTGTTAATAACTGATACCATAATTTGCCTTGGAATTTGTTGATTCATCCCTTCTTGCTGTTTTTTTTTCTTTCTACCTGTCCTTCGTTCATTGCATTTTGATATATATCATTACCACCATTTATGGCTCACACATATGTTCCTGAAATGTTCTTTTTTGTAGTCAGTTGTTTAATTTATTTGAAAACTCGTCAGAGCTTGTCAGGTAAAATCAAAACAATGTGTTAAATATTTCCTAAATTTAGATTGAAATAACAACTCACCTTTGAAAAAAGATTATTACGTGTTATGTTCAACACGAATCAGATTCCAGTTTAAGAAAAAAAAAATTTGAGAAATTCACAAATTATAGAATATTTTTTACAATTTCAGCGCTTGCATTATTAGTATCATACCTGGTATCTCGAGTGATATTACCAATGATATTGATGGTCGAATGAGGCAGAGGAATAAGCAATTGACGTTGTAGAGTAGGAGATTGGATACCCGAGAAATGGCCTAATGTGGCACGGCTGAAACCTCTACAAATTGATTAGGCTCTGAATTACAAGCCAATCATCATCACGTTCAGCTATGCCAACATCTTGCCTTGTCCCGTGTCCCATGTTTCTGTTTCGTGATTTACACTGCTAGGAAACAAAGCCTTATAACATCTCTATAGTACGGGAGCTGGGAGTTTCAGGATGCGCTGGACCAGTGTAACTGGTTGATTAACAAGCCGGCTGACTGACTGTTGTGGTGGTGCTAATGCTTTGCATAAATAGATCGAGATGGATCTCCTTCGTTGACAGAATCCGTTTTGAAAGGTGAGGTGTGGTGAGGGGAAGAAGCTGGATGCTGAACTTCTCAAATAACTGTCACCATTGCTGCAGCCTCAGCTCGAGTACCTTGGAGAGATGAGTTATGTGAGACAGGAAGAAGCAGTATGATCATCGCCATCTATATTTAACGGACTTTTTCAGCATGCTATACAGCCACTTTTATCGTTACCATTGTCCTCTATCCTTTATTTACTCAGTTTTTCATCACATCAACGTCATCAGCGAGATGAACAAGGTGACTGAGGGACGACAGGTAGACTACATCTCTCACCTAAATCAAACTTAACATAACTGATTCCCTCTCAAATGTTTACTGAACGAATCGACAACGGCGATGGCGACGGTTGTTAATTTACTCCTACCTGTACCTGCTCCACCTTCTTGTGTACCTTCGTTATGCTCGGTACCACCCTTTCTTTCTCTCTACCTCCGGAACTATCGGTATAGCTTAGTGCCAACCCATCATCCTCCTTCCTACCAGAATGCTTCAACTGCTTCACTTAGCTACTCTCTTTTTTTATTCACTGAAAAACGAATAAGCAAATGTTGCTTAAATTTTGCTCACCAACAAAATCTATGAAAGTCCAACAATTTGTTCGCTTTCCGAAGCACATCCTTGTCCCATTCTACAGTGATTCCAACAGTGCAATAAACTTCTGCTAATGTGTTCCAGTTGAATTCAACTGCGATCTTTCCTCCTTCTATTCCTTCCATTCATTGCAACCTCTCTCAACACAACCTATTCATTGCTTATTCTCGAGCTAATAAACAAGCTTACACTTCCTTTTTAAAAAAGCTTGAATAGAGCAAGTTGTTAAGACATTAATTGTTCAGAGTACCATCAAAACTTTTAATGAATTTGATGAGTGAATACTGCTGCATTTTAAGTGCTGCCTAATATTATTTGAAATTCATTTCATCTGAATCACTTTTCCTCAAAAATATTCAAAAGTATTCAAGTGAGCAGTGGATAGATGGCTTTAATTCAAGAAAAAAAAAGTGAAGCAAAAGGCGTAATATCCCATGTAACTATTTGATAAGTTCTTTGAAAAGGAGCTGTTCATCACCGGTGCAATTACTTGAATTCCATTATTAAGAACTATTTTTGTTCTCATGCTATAGAAATGGTGAAGTTATAAGTTTCTGTTAAAGGTGGCTTTTACCATACAAATTTTCATCTCATGAACAGTCACATTTCCATGAGATTTGTTAAGAAATAAATGTGCAACATTATTCAAGCTCGCAAGATTGAAGAAAAAAACAATTAAATATAAAATTCTTTGATATTTCATCAAAAATATTTTTCTAGAATTCAGAGTATCGCCACTTTATTTTAATCTTTACAAATGTTTATTTACAGTATCTGCTGAAATTACTGGACATATAAACTAAGTGAGTAAATAAATAGCTATTCATTTTCACAAATCCATGCGCAGAATTACGGAAGAACAAAATAAAACGAAAGTCTGGAATTATCGGGATAATTTCATTATCTGAGTGGGATAGTTGACATCATTTCTATTGAACCGTTGAGGCAGTGAATGAATTTAATATTTGATTCAAGAACTCGTGAAAGTTTTGCTAAATTTATCTGAACTAACTCAAAGATTAAACAGTTTTATTGCATATACTATATGAAAGAAGTTATCGTTTACCAACAGCTTATTGAAACTGAGGCTGAATTTCATTAGTTGATGAACTAATGATACACGAAACATGAATCTGAACGAGATTTTATGATTCAGTCTTTTGCTGATTTTGCTTGCAAGAATGATTTAAATGAGCATAGATCAGCACACCAATATCACGGTGACCATTTTCCACGGCAATTGACAAAGCTGTTGAACTGTCCTGAAGTGTTATCAAACTACTAGCTTATCACATCAGTTGTAAAAATTTTGCCACAAGATGTTAATTCACATGGTCTTTCAATATTTCATAAATTATCTGTTTCTATCTTATAGGTGATAACACAGGGTCATGAAAAGCAAATCAAAATGAATCACATTTTCTGTGATATGTTCTATTTCAAAAAATATCCATTCTAACTGACTATCATTTGAGGCAAAATTCCAGTTTGAATTTGTCGAGTTTTGAGAGAAGAAATTATGAACGAGACATGGAAATCATAATATCATGAAAAAATTATAAAATGTTTACATTTCATTAAAATTATAAGATTTTTCGGGTGATATTTTTATCATTTTATTAAAGTTTTATGAAATGAAAATATTAATAAAATCGAAATTCTTCAAATCTGTTTTCATAATAGACAAATTTGAAAAATATTTCTGCAAGGAAAAACATACGCAGTCAGAAAGTGAAGCATCAATATCCCGTTGTACAAGCAGTAGCTTTACGATTTCTTTGTGGCCATGTTCGGCAGCACACATCAGTGCAGTAGATCCTTCCTCATCCTGAACTGAATTCTACATTCCTCTTCAATTTAGTACCATCACAGAGTAGATTGATAAATTGAAAAGAAGCCAAGCAAAATCAAACAGCGAACAAGCAACAACCTGTATATTGAGATCGGCCTGACAATCGATTAATAATTTTGTAGTATTTATTTTACCATGTGAAACAGCCAGCATTAGAGCTGTTTGTCCGTGCTAAAATGTTCAAAAAGAAATCTTCCTTATTTTGAAAAAAGAAAAAGGAGCTATTAAAATTGGAACTATGACACAAATTCCGGGAGCTACCTCCGAGAGCTAGTTTAGCTTATTTCTTCTCAGTGACTAAATCTCCCGGAAATGATAGCTGTCAACGAAGTTGACAGATTAAAGTTTTTGCTTAGTAGTATATAAACCTGAACAGCTTGTGCATTGACATCACCCAATTGAAATAATCGGTGAATAACGGCAGCTTCAACTTCGTCCGATGCATCACAAAGTGATGCCAACATCACTGCTGTGTATCCGGCCTGAATTTTCTGTTTCAGAAACTGTTAAATAATTCAAATTCAAACTTTAAACTGAGTAAGTAATCTATGAATTATTTGCGATCCGACGAATTCTCATTTAGGTTTTTTATAAGCATTAATGTACCTTATTTGCACGATCCAAATTGCATACTCGAGAATCTAACAAGACACTAACAACATCGAAATTACCATGAGATATCGCGTAATGAAGAGCTGTATTTTCCTGAAAATGATTTCGGATTTTTAAACTTTTGAAATTTTAGTGTGACTAGTCGATGGGAAATTTACGAAACAGTTTTAAAAAAACGAAGAATAATAATATAAATATTTTCTAAATCCTGACATAGTTTTTCATAATTCCCTCCTGACACTTCTTTCACTCCTTAAATATGCAAGAAAAAAATGATTTAACATTAGGGTCCGCTAAATTGACAACGAATTTGAGGACGTCATCCGATGCTGTCTCGAGAAAGTCAATGAAACTTTCCACTTGGATTGCTGATGCTGTCTTCCGTGCTGCCGTTTTCAACCATTCGTGTTTAGCGTGCTTCGTTGCCCAATCCTTGAATGGGCTCAAAATTAAAACTTGCAACAAAGCACTGATAAGGAAAAAAGGAAGAAGGAGTGAAAGGAAAATTCATTATTATCAATTTTAATTGCTTACCAGCAAAGCAGGTTTAACTGAATCCGACTTTTCAAAGTGTTTCTTGAGAATTTCGATCGCTTCACTCAGTTGTGGTGTTAATTCAAACTGCGTAGTGGTACTTGCCTCATTCGTGTCGTATGAACCTTCTGAATCCGAAGATGAACTGCTGCTACAAATAATAATCTTTACTATCTTATGCATACGGTATCAATGACTAAGAATCTAATTTTCAAATATCCTTTTTTAGTTTCAATATTTTTTAAATTACATAAATACTGTTCAATGTTACGGTCCATATTACCTCTCTTCAAAAATGATTGGCTTGCTAGTGTCATAGGTCGGAGGTGACATCCTTGGTAGCGAGTTTTGCATAGATTGCGTTGTTCGAGAAAGTGGGGCTGCTCGTCCGTTTGAATACGTTCGTAAAGCTCGCATTTCCGAACGTAAGGGTGTCAGGCGATCAGCTATTTCAGCTTCCTAAAAGCTTTTATTGTTTATGTGAGTGGGCTTTCTTATTTTTGCATAATTAACTTGAAAACAGTTGGAACGACCAATCATCCTTAGAATGCTAATTTATTTATTTAAAACTGAAGTCTTGATTTCATCAAGTTTCAAATGAGCGAACTTCATCAGGTGACTGCGGCACAGTCTCTCCGGGAATGTATTTGCTAATCTTAGGTCGCGGTATTCGAGCTGGAACTGGTTCCGGGACCTTCGATAATGGAATTTGTGACGGTATGATATCCTTTTTGAGGTTAACCTTTTCTTTCAAGGCACCTTTTGTTGTTTGAGGCGTTGAGGGTGTTGAACTACCCTGAAACGATACATTTTGAACGAGAACGAAAGTAAAATAGTAAACAGTAAGTTGTGCTTATTATTATTCTCACTAAATTATCCAAACATTTTCCGTCGCTGCATACCAAACAATAAAGAATCCAAATATTACTAGTTCTCATACTTGGCTGTCTATTCTATTCAGTTCTAAGGTATATCTTGATTCATTGTAAACAGCTACTCAACTTTTCTCAATAGTGACTCAAAAGTTGACAGCTTAAATTATGTGTAAGAAATATAAACAATTTAATCTGAAGTTATTGAGCAGCATTGATTGAGTTTCAAAAATTTCCCCTTAATGATTAGAAGAAACTTTCTGATTCAGCTAGACATTCAATATATCTAGATTTTGCTTTGAGGTAAGAATTGAACTACCTGTGTTTTATGCTGGTCCAAGATGTATTGTAGAGAGTCGCCTTTTTGAGTGGTTGCTCGACAGGATTTGGTTATTGCAGCACCACGAATGAAACTGATTGGTTGAGATTTCTCAGTTAACATTTTCTTAACTACGACCGCACGTGCGTGACCCAGTAGACGAGATGCTTTCGGCTCAATGACCTCTTCATTTGTATTTTTAATGTCTAAATTGTCTGTAACACGTTGTTCTAGGGACAACTGCTCCGCAGACTTGGAACTCTCGAAATCAATATCTTCAGGATCCGTTAGTGTTTCTTCTACCACACAAATCTTTAACAATCGAATAAATTAATCTGTTGAAAATTTTTAAAATCCAATTCAAGAAATCAGAAAGAAAGTTTTCTGAAACAGTTCATTACCATAATAAAAGATTCAAATCTGAAATAATCCTGTAAAAAAATCTTACTGTATCTTCATCGTCACTATCAGATCGCAATTCTTCCCGTAAATTTTTCTTGTTGTCATGAGATTCTGAAGTTATATCAAGTACTTCGATTATGTCATCCTCGTTACCAACAGCTGCATCCTTTCTATCTCTCGACGGAATTAGCCATAATGATTCTGCTATTTCCGTATCATTAATTATTCGCGGCTCGCTTTGCTCAAGTTCTGCAATTTTCCAGATTACTCATTAATTAACTAACATGCTGAAATTATTTTTTGGACCATCTGGCGCTACTGTCTTTTGGTGTAACTTTTGGTTCTATGCATCTCTCATAGCTGCTTATTAGTACTCTCCTTCAACTTCTTTATTAGACAGGTAGAATGAATTGAAATAAATGGCGCTTAACAGAACAGCAAAAGCTAACAATGTATTGCTCTTTATTATTATTATTAACTGAAATTTTTTTGCGATTTGTTCAGCA
This sequence comes from Setaria digitata, assembly GCA_003640385.1. NCBI lineage: Eukaryota > Metazoa > Nematoda > Chromadorea > Rhabditida > Setariidae > Setaria > Setaria digitata. The sequence goes on from RCAB01000096.1 coordinate 53,709, forward strand.
ATTTTGAATAAATCGATTAGCAGAAATTCTCATCTCATTTCAAATTTCACGTTATCAAGGCGTGAGAGCAGAGGAAATAAACTAAGACAAACCGAACTCTGTCTGCAGTGCAACAGTACTACAACAGAGTTTTTCCTTTGTATCACTTAATTCGAAATCCATTTCCGTGGAAGCATCAACAACTTTACGCACCATCAAATCATCGCAAACTGTGCAAAAATCTCTTCGAATAGTCTGTGGAGCATCATCACCTCGATTCATCATGTGTATCGGTGATGTCGATACACATATCGTCCTGTAACTTACTGTACCATACATTCCGTCTAGAAAACTCATCTAGTGTTAGATTAAGACAGTTGAAACGTTACTTTCAGGGCACAATATATAACTTTGTTAGTAGGTTATAGGGATCAGGAAACAGGTCGAGACTCAACAAAATCAAGCAGCAAAAATCTTTCAACCTGCCGGTATAGGGAAAAAAGTGAACTACCTGGTCCCGATATGTTCAGTTTGAATGGGACGTGAATGGGAAGTGACTGGAGCAGTCATCGAGGAGGAATCTCTGAGCAGAGGAATCGTTTGTTTGCTTCCGGTTCCCGAGTCAACCAATTCGACACCGTCCGTCATACTTGAAAAATCACACATCACAGAAGGCGCATCACTCCCACAACCGTAATCTGTTTGTATAGAACTTCAAAAATATCTATTTTGCAAAGGAGAACAGAATTTTTTGACTTATCAGTGGAATAATAATTTTATGCAACTACCGAATTCTGAATTCCGAATTCTCTTCCGGCATTCCTGTTCTTCCTGTTCCTTTTCCCACCTTCTTTTTGGCTATTCACTTTTTCCCAAGTGTCTTACAGTAGCTAAACGCAATACCAAACGAAATGATTGTTAGACACCAAGCAAAAACTTTTAAGAATTTGATTAGTTAGTCAAATAGATTTAAATATTTGTAAGTGCCTTTTCAACTTACTGTCAGTAATTGATGATCCATTATAGCATTCAGAATGAGATGATCCAAGAGCTAGAAGCTCTTGACTCGATGAATTAGTCGCATCATTTCGATACGAAGTTGGGAACTCATCGGTGGCAATTCCAATTGAGTAGAGCTGTGGTTGAGGAACAGGTGAAATGGCAATATCGTTATACCAGTGCATTTGGACTTGATCAGATAGCGAAACACTTGTCCTCTAGAAATTTCTCTCCTCTTAGTTTTTTGAAAACAATCAAATAAGAAAGAAAAAGAGATGTATGTAATGTGAAGTGTCAACGATTGCTTTGTGAGAGTGAAATAACGACATTTTTTTGGCTATAGCTTTACAAATTTTGCATTAAATAGGTAGAGAAAGAGATAAATTTGACACAAATTAATAATTTATTTAAATTAATTAAATTTAAATTATCATTATGTAAGTATACGGTCACGAAGAAAGAAAAAACTTATTTTCCGATGATATGTGAAATACAAAGCAGCAGAATAATTAATGAGGGATAATTAGACGAAATAAGGAATCGAAATTCGAATGTTCAAAATAGCAACCTTATTGTCAACTCTGACAAGCAATGGGTCACTAGCAGTTTCTTTCCTTTCTACCTTTGTCGTTTCGGTTGTGGCATCCGCAAGTATTTTAAACGAACTTCCAACAGCTTTGTCCACAAGAACTGACTCTTTTCTCTTCTTCCTTAGCTCCTCTATTGCTTTACTTTTCATTTCATCGGTTACTTCTTGTAATCTGAATTATAACCTGTGATGACAATATCAGAATTAAATTTAATCATTCATATCAGTATACTGATTAAGCGAACTATACAGGATTATTACACCTGTTCCTTCTTGAAAGATTTGGCAATATCGAATTAGAATTATTACGTATTAGAGTTAATTAAAAGTATCTAGTAAGAGTCACACATATTTTGAGATAATTTATCAAGTTATCAGCACTGCAAACGAAAACTGATACACGAAAGGAAAGAACCTGCGTGATAAATTATAAAGTTGCTTTTGAAGGTTGTTGCACTTCAAGCAAACTCTATTGGCATTGATATCTTTATCGATAACGTTTGAATTAACTGCTAATGCATCGCCATTCATTGATTGTTCGAAGTTATTCTCTATAGAGCTGCAAAAAAAAAAGACTTTTTAGACTTTTTGTTGTTTTAGATCGCCAGAAAATACTGTGAAGTGACATGGTAAAGTATAAAAATTTAAGAAAAAAAAAGATCAAGTCGAATCGAAGACAATTTAATTTCAAACTATTGCTTCATCTTAATTAAATATAACGATATTTAAGAGGGTCGATGAAATTGTTGATGACGTAAAACACAATATTTATAATCTGTAACAGCTTAATCCTAATCTGTGCACTTAATTAATTGCAAGAAAATTCCTACTCATTTGTAGTATTTCTTATGTTTGTTCTTTTATCGCTGAAATTCCATGGATTTGAATTTTCAGTTTTCGGTAGAAAATTTAACGGTAAATGCGGCGGTGAGCTTCGTTCACGTCTTAATCTTTCCTACAATTTCCAACAGATTTTATTTGTGAACAGATGGCATCAACTAAATGCAAGTAATGCAAGAATTAATGATGTTGACATAACCGTGGATTAATTTAGTAAGCAAATATTTAATAATATATTATCAAAATTAGTCATTTTTAAATAGTTCTCTTTAACCGCATTTTATTTGAAATTTTAGGACTAATTTCGAATATATATTCAAAAAGAAAAACAAGGTGATTATTAGACTAACTGAAAAAAGTGAACAATTTCTTGGATAAGGTATGGGTGGAATGGTTTTCGGTTTAGGATCAGGTCTGAAGGTATTAGCATCAGCTTTTCGACGTTTCATACTAGCGAACCCGTCAGCATCTACAGCACTGGATGATCGCTCTACATTTGAACGTATCCTCCACTGCGGTTGGTGTACTGATTCAGTATCACTTGGGTACTGATTGTAGGATGAAGCAAGAGTGAATGAACGTCGAGGCATGTCAGGTGTTCGACTACCCAAATAATGAGCTTTACCTTGTTCGTACAAAGAACGACTATATTCCGACTGGAAAAAGAATGATGAGACGTTTAAAACTGTCCTAATTTTTTACAGTTAGAAATACTGCACCGATTTCGAAAGTAAATTAAAAAGAATAAATTCTCGATATGACCCTGTTACTCTTTTGCTAGATTCAAACAAGAACTTTAAATGGAATATTTTAGAAAGCATTTCTTTTTAGTTTTATTTTCTTATTCAAATCTGTCAAGAGGAACAAACGAACTTCGTGGGATGAATTGAAATCAAAACTTCGATTTCCAGCATTCTTAATGTCCTCAATTCGATAGCCATTCGCTGTGAATAAAGTTTTCTTCAAACTATCGTTAATTTCATCATTCTGGTGTTTTGACTTAATTTCCGACATCGTTCTTCCCAAAGCAGTATGATAACCTACAAAAAGGTTTTCTTTCTCTTGTCTTCCACAATGTCATGGGAAATGTTTTGGAGAAAATGTAAAAGATACGGTTTTCACAGCTTGAGAATGCATTCACATGGACTTCTTATTTTCTCGAGAAAAAAAAAATTGAAATGTAAAGTTTTGCTTTTTAGTCTAAATTATCATGTATTAGCAAACAGTAGAAGCAAAAATTTAAATTAACTGTTTATTTTTGAAGCATTTTTAATCGTTTATGGTAATCATAACTGAAGGTAAGAAATAAAGTAATTCGAGAATGAGGAAAAGACACATATAAAGCGATAGTCTGCTACTGTGTGAACCGTTAGTTCGACAGTTGAGGTGCGGTATGAATAAAGACGAATAAATTCAATTTGTAAGGCAGTATGGGAAATTAAAATGAAATGGGTGAGTATGAGGCCGAATTATTGTTGTTGGAATGATATCGACCTTGCATTTTGCTTTACATTTTGGCAAGGCAATAAAATCAATTCATTTAAAAAAAAATCAGAAATGCATCCTTTTGAATTATTATTTCTTTTAGCAATATGCATATAAGTGCCATGTGGTTCAACTTTAGATTGCTAGATTGTTCAATTTTAGGATTCGTTTAATAAACTTAAAAAGAAAGAAAAAAGTCCTCAATTTCCTATCTATCAGGACATATTGAATATACGGTGACAGTTAATTAATCAAATTCATTAAATTATACTGAAACACAAAGAATGCTTCATGGTTGTGATGTATCAGTTAGAGGTAAAATTAAAAATAGTATAAGTTACCATATTGTTGTGTTTCAGGCACAAATAGGGATTTTCTGGATGGCGATCTCGAATCTGGAATGCAACTTCTTAAAGATTTTGGGGAATAACCAAATGCAACTATTAAACTTAAATTGCTTTACATATAATTTTGTAGCTGATGAATAAGTGATAGAGAGAAATCATTTTGTAAGACGCATAAATTAATCTAAAATTCAATTCTAATTTACTTCAGTTTGATCAAGAACAGACCATTATGAGAACTGATCATTACTTCTGGTCGGTTGATATGTTTTCGCTTCATTGCCTCACCTGATGTTTCTGCTGGAAATTTTAGCATTTTTTAAAACTGCGAATAATGAACTTTTGATTCAAAAATTTCAAACCATTCCTGCCATGTTGACCATCAAATAATATATTTGATTATCTATTCGTCACGATAAGATTTGAAGATTCAATGATAATAAATTTAAAAAAATTTTTCATAAACGATGCAAGCATCTGATAGATTGTTTAGGTCGAAAGTTTATGAATGAATCACGGATATTACTCATTCTACTAGCTTATGTTATTTTCCCAAATGATTCTTTATTTTACTTGATTTTCTGCTGAATTACTTTTTAGTTAAGAAAAGGTTAGTTAGTAGTTAGAGTTTCCAATTAAATTCATTTCATTTTTTCCAGGTTCAATTTTGTCCTGTCCATATACTGTTGTTAAAAAGACCTATTTTGAGCTGCTGCTCACAATTCAGATTTATTTTTGCAAGATTTATGGATAGGAAGCCAATTCTAATCTGTTCATTTTAATTCTAGCTGGCCGGAAAAATTTTCATTTAAACAAATCAAGAATCCTTCAATGTTTCTTGAGCTTTCATTTTTGCCTTTAAACCTTTTAATTTTTGGAAAACTTGGAACATAATAGAAAAATCAAAATCAATTTTCGAAGAGACGTTACTTATTTTCCTTAATTCCTTCAACAAAATATTGTAAGACTCTTGCCTGTATTATATTTTGCAGTACATATATAAGAAACGAATGCATCAAGTATCTCTTAAAGTTTTCCCATAAATTTTTCAATGAAAAAGTTACAGTATGAAATACTTTCGGTTCTTAACATTTTAATTGAAAAACCAAACTTGAAATTGACTTATTGGCAAAGGGTGTACTAATTATACACGAAATTGTTATAGATTAAACAGAAATAAAGATGTGACATTATTAGAATTTACAATATTTTCTATTTATGCCACTGGGAAATTCAAGTTCGAAATAGAAGTGCCAATAGATGGTATAATTAATTATAGTAGAAAAGAAAGGAAAGGAAAGGTATCATACGAACACTTTTGCTTAACAAAATGAAGGATCTCAAGATCGAACAATCTATGAATCAATTAAAAGTTTCAGAGGGTAGCAGAATTTTTTCTTCAACATCAGCTAACAGAGCTAGAATCTTGCTTTACTATTTCTTAAATAAACGATTTCAATTGTGAGCCCAATCAGTCTTAGAAACCTTTCAATTGGAATTGAAGGATTCAGAAAACTAACACATTCTTGGTGGTAACGATTGGCTATAAATTTGGGCTGTATCATAATCTGATAAGTAACCGTTGTTTCGTTTATTTTTCTGAGCACTGCTCAGCTGATTTCTCGATGTTGATTCTGAATTACCTTTCCGCAAATTTAACGCTTCCTCAAAATCACTTACTACGTTTTCCAGAGAGTCACTGAAAAATTTAGATGGTATAGCAAAATAATTGAATCCCTCTATACAGAATTAGATCTAAATAGCCTTAAGATTCTAGCTATGTTTTTTGTTCTTTGATTGTTCAACTAGTGGATATCTATTTCGCCAAGAAGATATGTCGCTGATCAATTCTTCTGACATGATAAGACAGGTGATCTGACGACAAGCTCTGTCTAGCAGCTATCAATCTGAATTATTAAAACTAACAATATCTATGTTAAGGCTGCAACTACTCTTTTCGTTACATAGACTGATATATTGAACTGATTTTTAATTTTCAGCATACTGCTGCAGTGATGGTCTCAAAAAGTTTTCCACTGCACTCATTATCAGAGATTTTGGAAAAAGAAAACTCTTGTAATCCAATGAGAAATAATTTGTTTCACCAGAACTTACCAGGTTCTCCTAGTAATCCTATTTTGTCTGAAAAAAACTAACCTGAAAATAGAGTCTAACGGACTGAATGGAACTCTTTTAATTGTTTGACTCGTCGTTGAACATTCATTTACAGTAGTGCTATCTTCAGCACTAATCTTGTTGAAGGAATTTCTTTCTGAGCCATTTCTATCATGCTACAAGAATTAAATACATATTTATGAAGATAGTGACTAACTAAATCTTACCCTTAACTTATCCTAGTTACTTTCAACAGCATTATTTAGATTGAACATGAATCAAGCTCCTTCTTTCTCTCCACTTTCTTAATTTGTACAAAAATTTACTTTTCAGTTTTTCTTTTTTCGAAATTATATATTACACATGCATAAAAAAGTTTAACATATATAGCATAGGAGGAAAACATAGCACTTAAAAAACACATATATGCTTCAGGTGTTTGTCTACCGACTCCAACACGACAAGCAGCAGAAGCTTCTGTATCTATCAACTTGTAAGTAAAATATGTACCAGAATTGTCGCAGTGTTAGTTTCATTGGCAACATTTTCCACGAAATCAACGAATCCAAGATCGATGTGAAATCCATACGGACAGCAACTACATTTCGAGACTCTCGTCTGTTCAGTATGTCCATTTACGCTTGTACTAGTCATTTCCACTCTTCCAAATATTTGATTTCGTTCTAGCAGTAGCTTGATAACCACTTGAAATCCATTAAATCATTAATATCCACCTGAATCTTCTCTAGATTATTGTGTTGATCGAAAGAAACTCAGCAGAAATCAATGAAACCAAGATCCATATTATATTTTTAAGGCAATTTTGACGTAATTAAACTGATCAAATAAAATATTAACAAGTACCAGAAGGAAAATTGGATTCGATGAACTGATATTATTATTCAACACGATTAGATAGTGAAGTAAGCAGTTGTAAATATATTTCTGCAAATGAATGAATCAGTATTTTTAAAGGGTTTTAAAATTAAAATCTAATTTTATTCAATTTTTGCGAATTTTAATTTTTGCACACGAAATGTATAAGAGGCAAAGACTTGGAAATAAATTGAGCAAAACTAGTCAGCATGACAGTGAGTTGAATACTGTTCTCCTTCCGTTGATGCGACAATTTTTCTTTTCTTTTTTTTTGCGGTGACAAAGGAATAGTTTATTTGTTTTTCATGGAAGTCTAATATTTATTCCAACAGTGCAATTATTGCATTTTTTTTTAATTTCTTAACCACTACAGAACGTTGAAAGACGCATTTAAAACTCAACAAAGTGTCACCTCTATCATGCTGATATTCAGAATAGCGAATTAGAGATTAGTTGGTAAAAAGTAGAGGAAAAGATTGAGAAGTAATTGTTGCTTACCACTTTTCGTCTTCGATCATTCTTTGATGTACAGATGGAACCAGGCGTCTTGTAACACAAATAAAGCAGAAACTTTTTCAGTAAAGTCACACTGAAAGACTGAAACAGGAATTTCAAAAAGTTCTATGGTTTGTTCAGATAATAATTATCGATCTTTAATTTGATACACAGTACGTACATTATTCGATTATCAACAAATGATATGTGATACACGAATCGATGCTTGACGAGGTTGAAAAGAAAAATCCGGAAGATGAAAAGTATCAATGGAAGTTTCTTTGTGATACTGAAGTCAAAATAGTGAAATTAGAAATATTGTAAAACAATAAACCGACTGGACAGTAACTTGTGAGAATTTCGTCATTTCAATCTAAAATAATACTGATTGAAAGTATTTTCAGTATTAATAAGCACAATAAGTAGTGAAAGAATGGTCACATCAGTATATATTCATTATAATGTTGTTTATGTTATGCGTAGCCACAACTGTTTCTTTGCTGTCACACAGTGTAAAGTCGGACCGAGTGGATGATACGGGGATGATAATGATAATGATAGCTGTGGTGCTGCTGCTACGATGATTGACTTGTCCGATAGAAATCGGCCACAATAGACAGGAAACTTATGCATCAGCCTAGTAGTGCCATTGTCAGTGGTTATGGCTAGGCCATATTCACTTCGATCTTTGAAATTTGCTTATCACTATTACAGGTTTCATTTTTTTTTTTTTTATATATATTGCGCCACCAAACACATTTAAAAAATACGAATTTAACTTTAAACTTAAAATTAGTTTAAAAAAGACTAAGAAAATGATCAAACTCCTCTTCCAGTAATTAAAATTCTCTTAAAAAATATTAGATATGAAATTTTAGAATTCTGAAATTTTCAAACAATCTTCCGAAAAGCTGCTTTCTCATATTGCGAAAATGCAGAAGGAACAGTGATTGTTGATTAATCTCTTTTCAGATAACAAATTAAACGAACAGTAAATAATTTTTTTCTTGGTTGAGTTCCTCTGACATGTAAGTCAATCAGTGATTAATGATAAAATTATTGCAAGTATTTCTGATAAAAGTTAACAATTTTTAAAAGTGAAAATGTCAGAGAGTGGAGGAGAATTGTTTTTAAGAGAAGTGCAACACTACGGCTTAGTTTTTTAGATATTTTTGAAAAATAGTGCACTGACAGTAGCAAAACGATATACAATAGAAGTCATCCTATGAAATGCCATCATTCGCTTCAGCGCATGTTATTGTTATAGGTATTTTTTGGCATGATGCTTGGAAGATTCACATGGTATGAAAATGAATGCAAAAGAATCCGTTTTAAAATTTAATTTTTTTTGTAAGCAATAAACTTGCCAATCTTACTTATTTGCAGTATCTAATTGTCTTTACGGAATGATATTTAGATCATTTAAAATGAAAAAAAAAAAAAGCCAAGAAATGCTACCCTTGAATTTTTCTCATTCATTCTGGTAGGTTTTTTCCATTATATCGGCCATATAGTGACAGTTAAATTCCAATAAATTTAGCAAATGGACTTCCTTTACACACTCCATTTAACAACTAAAAGAGTATTAAAATAACAGACATTTCCGAAGAATTTTTCAATTTAGCAGGTTATATGAAATAGAAATGGGAAATTTTGCATCACATGAAAAGACAGCTAGAAACGAGTTTCCTTTTTTTTTAAAGAGCTTAGTTCCTTTTGCATGAGCACTTACTTCACCGCACGAATAAATCAAGATGAAATTCTGCTGAGGAAGAAAAACCGAGTATTTCTCACTGAAATATCAGCTTGCGCTGAAGTTTTCCTGCAAATTGTTAGCAGTTAATTGTTTTGTTCAATCCATAAAGGGATCGGATGGAACGGTTCTGCTACTAAATTAGGTTTTAAAAGCTGAAAAGCATAACTGTAAAATTTTGTTTTATGGATATAAATAAAAAATGAATAAATTTCAGCCACGAAAAATTATATAGAAGATATTTCATTCTTTCCTAAAATTTTACATTGGCGGTCGCTTAGCAGATGGATTAATAACAGTGTATTAAGATTTCGAAAATTTTTTGTTCAACTAAACCAAACAAATGGAAGGAAATAATTATTTCTGAAAATTATTACCTTAGAAATCTGAGTTAAGCACAAAAGTGTGGACAAGATTGCAAGGACACTTGAAATATGCAATTGACATTACTGCGTGCTAATTTGAAGAAAATTTAAATAATTATGGAAAAAAGGAAAATAAAAACTACATAATTAGTACGGACTTTAATCTACGAGAAGTAACGAATGCGTTATTAAGCTTGGAGATAAACAAATATGAAAGAGTGTATAGAATAAACACCTCCTGGGAAATCTCTAAATAATGGCAGCTAAAAGTCTGACAGTTCTCAAACTGGACAGGAAAAAAATTTTTAGAAAAAGTTCTTAAGCTGAGTACCTGTGAATTAGAGAAACACTGATTTTTCTTCTGTGAAAATAACTTTTAACATTGAAGATCTTCTTTTCTATACTTCTGAACGAGCTTAACACATCTAGCAAATCATTTGCGCTTTCATACTTTCATTATGAGAAATGGCAACTTGTGAATTCGATTCGGAGAGAACAGCTTGAAAATGTTCAAGAATAGCTCACAGAAGATATTTTGAAGAATTGCTTCAGCTGAAAGCATTTCTTCTTTTATTTGTCTTCCTACAAGAGAGAATTAGAAGCAGCTTTGAAACAGCTGTAAAGAAAAGGTTGGAATGCACTAAAGTCAGATGATGAATTTTATCGATATTGAATATATCTCACGCTTGTTACACTAAATGGAAGTAATCGGCTGCTTATATTGCAAGTCTCTCTTTGCTAATTCAAGTTTTATAATAAGAACAGAAGATTTAATTGTTGAATAAACTTCATAATTTGGTGGACGAGTTTTGGACTGAAACAACGGGTAGAGAAACAACGATTATTAAAATGAATGATTTTGCAGCTGAAGAAGAACGAAGAACAGTTACTAAATTAGATAAATTTAATTGCTGAGGAACAATTTACGCAAATTATTTTAGACAGTCGAAAAAATCACCACAATAAATTTGATTTTAGTGCATTGAATAATAATAATCTGGTTGAGATAATTTAGGGTCAATGCAATATGGGTTGAAATTCTATTGTTATTTTTCAGAAAAACTCGTTTCTGTTCCTTTGTCAGCAAAATTGATAAATACCTCAGCAGAACAGTACAATTTTTCAAAACGCGAATTCTTTTGATTATATAAAACGATACATTTTAGCATCCACAAACATTCTTCAAATCTATAATTTGTAATTTATGAGAATATGAGAATAAGAAAGAATGAAAACAGAAGAAATTAGCGATAGATAAAAAATACGAGAAAGTTATTCGATTAGTTCCAAACAATTACTCAACTGAAACAAACTTCATGATCACAATATTAATAATGAATGATAAGCTATCTTAATCACCTTGAAACAAATACATATTTGTTTACCGACAGAATTTACAGCAATGGCAGTAGAAATGAAGATAAGAATCGAAACTGGTCGTAGCTTGTATATATGCATTGCTGGTCGTTCCTCCACCTGTATATTTATTTAACAGCAGTACGGGGATCAGTGTTACCGAGGATCGCGTTCTTCTGTTCACTATTTCGATGTTCACCGGTTATTAGCTACTGGCAGTCATCATGAGAGAGAATTCGATTCGAAAGACTTCTTGTGAGAGAGCATTTTTAATTGTGAAACGGGTAAATTTCGATGGGGGGCTGTAGTAATGTGAAAGTGTGAGAGAAATGAATGCAACATTCTCATTCTCGTTGATCTTTGGGATTTATTCATAATTTTATATTTCGACGATCAAAAAAAATGTCACTGAGTCCTGTCTAGAAACAAATCCAACACTACTAAATAGTTTATCCTTAATTTACAACATGCTATGAGATGGTGGCGAGTTCACAGCAAAAAAGTTTAGATATGATGTATCAAATTTCTCCTCAGCTCAGTCGATTACATTACAACCACCTGCAGCAGGTATTGAGATTATTTAAACAACAGCTAATCAAACAATTTCTAGTAAAGACACTGTGAATGCACAGAAAGCTTGAAGTGCGTCTACAAATCGTTTATGGAGTATGGTTAGAAAAACCAAAATCAGCTATTCAGTCAATGAAGTAGTTGATGAAGTAGTAATGAACTGGACAACTCATTAGTTCTACGGAAAGAATTCATGGCTGGTAATCATCTGATAGTTTCAAATTTAATAAATTTTAAAATAGCGATTGATCTAGATTGTAAGTATTTAGCAGCTATTTTAGCTGTGCTAGTCTGTTGAAGAGCACGAGAAACTTTCTGCTCCTCTGAAAAATATACAAATGAGGCTTTCGAAGTATTATCAACTGACAGATTCTGTCCAGCAGAACTTCTTGGAAAGACTCTAATCTTCCATTGATAATAAACAATAATATAAATTGATTGTCAGTAGCATAATTAATATTATAAATACCTGCAATGTACTAAATAGTGTGGTTTCACGGAATATTGTTCAGGTAATGGAAATCTTGAAGGATCAACAGTAGGCATACTTCATTTCAAGACAGAATCTGCGTACTTGGGCAAAAGTAGTAGTTAATAGCGCACTAAGGAATCAACCAGTAGTAGCAAGGCCATTTCATCTGTGAGAAGTGATTGACGACGGTGGAATTTCCTCGCTTCATTGGAGAAGCAAGAAAAAAATGATTTGTCTTTCTTTTCAGAAAGAAAACGTGAAAATGACATTGTTCACCGAGAGAATTCGTTTTCATCTTTAACCAAATTTGAAAAATACACCTTTTGTATTTCCATCCCAGCCGAACTCTAACGTTCAGTGCTTCCTCATGGAAATAACATCCTCCAGAATAATTAATATATTTATCATTTGCAACAAAGTGATATTAAATTGCATAATAGCAAGAAAAAAAATTCGAGGAATACTGACAATAGGGATTAGAAGAAATGAGGAAATAGGAAGAAGTTTTGTTCACTAGCAGTATCATGTCACTGTGACTGGCTGCTACCTGACTAGGATGATTACCTCAGTGGGACCTTGAAATGACCAAGTCCAGAAGACAACCTGAGAAGCTTAACCGAAAGAAACTCAATCAACTAACAGTACAGAAGAAAAAGGAAGAGGAAGTGCACGGTAATCGTCGATGGACCTATGCCGGTCTCATCGGTCGATGGAAATTGTCCTTCAGAAAAGACTGTCTCTTCAAATGAAGTACTGCCCAATGACAGTCCATTACGGCACACCCCGCTTGGTTAATCACTATCAGTAAATCAACAAATGTCAATAAAAACCGTTTCAACTACTGATATGGAAATTTCGGTATACTCATTTATTAGTTCACGTAATAATTGCAAAGTTAAGATACGGCTTTACACACTCAAGTTTTCTATTGTTTCAGCTCTTACGATATCCCAGATTGCAAACCAGAACTTTTTCTGGAATTCCGGAGTAATAATACTACAAAATGTTTTAAGAGATTCAGAACACCATCTAAGAAACATTTCTTTTGGACTTTTTTTTTTGCTTTACTGTCATGAAATATTATTAATATAAAGAAATTTAGCTAGCTGCTTACTCATGGTTTGTTTGAAAAGATTTTACGAAATATGTAAAAAAAAAAAACTTTAATCCATTTTGTTTTAATTCTACGACATGAATAATATAGGTCAAAGAATTTCAGCAAATTTAACGGTATTACTTCTTCACAACTATTTTACTTCTCGTAAGCTTATCATTTTACATCATGATCGATAAACGGATTTATATACGGACGATTTTTCTTGCTAACTTCTTCTTCTCGACCGTGTCAAGCTTACTGTCGCTTTCGATGTACAGAATATCATCATCACCACCCGTAGCACAATTTCCCGCGGTCACTAGCACTTCTACAAAATATGTTCAGAGCAAAATAAAAAGATGGTTTTAAAAAATTTGATATAGCTACAAGTTATAGCGATGCAGTACAAACCTAAAACCTATAAAGTTTTTTTAATTTACTCTTTATTCATATTTCCTCGTCATGTTTTAAGCTGCCCTATAGTAAGATTAGAAAAATATTTCTCAATGAAAGTCAAATGAACAGGAAAAAAAGCACAAAATTATATTTAATCCATCAATGAATCCCAAACCTTTTTGATTTTTATCATCAACACCTTTTCTAACTGGACAATCTTTCTTTAAATGCTTCTGAGATCCACATAAATTACATGAGCCTCCTGAAGAAAAAAGAGAAGAATTTATGTTTTACGACCACTTATAAGATTTATTGAGGATGCATAACAAAAGATATGAAGAACGATAATCAGAACTATGTATATCTCTGGTATCATCTTGTAAAATAAGCCAAAAAAAGAGAAATTAAATGGGCACAAATTCTCAGAATCTCAGTAAAACTACTGTCATTAATTACTGCTATCATTATTAATTACTATCAATAACCAATTATTATTCACTTTTTTGGCCCTGGTACTTACAAAGAGAAGTGATTTAAAGGCTGATACTATCTTCTCCCAGCAGTTCTTTTCACTGCAACAATAAGGATCACACGAGGAATTCGCAGAATACGCACAATATGTTAAATGTAGTAAAAGAAATACGCTTCAAATTATGAAAGAAATACTCACCATCTGGATATATTCCATTTGCATTTTTGGCACAATCCCTAGAGATATGTCCTTGTTGTTTGCACACAAAGCATGTCGCAAATGGAAACCCTTGAATGCACAAAGTAAATTCAAGAAATCATAGACAGATCAGTGGAACAGAGCAGTCAACGTGCAGCAAAATAATGTCATAGTTATTAGAATAAATGTAGTGACATACCACGAATGTTTTCACGGAGACACCTCGAAGATGTATGTTCTGTAGAACCGCATTTGAAACAGATTCCAAAACCCATCATTTCGCCACTTTTTTTCGCACAGTCCGAAAACTTGTGACCTGTTTGTCGACAATAAAAGCAGCACTAAATGTTTCGATAATTAAAATAGAAAACCTTTAAAGTTTCACTGTTCAAATTTAAACACCTTCATAAAAAGTTTTGTACCAATTTATCTCCCTTCTCTAGTTGTCGATTTATTCGACGATTTTCGCGTTTTCTCCATTTTTTAATAATGAAGCCTCCGTCTTCAAAGGTTATTTTACCAGACGCTACATATCTATTGACCAATTGCTTAACATCATCTAGTGTTTGTTCTTCCGTAGAATCTAATCGTGTTGATAAGTCATTTAGCAAACTTTCCTGAAATTTTCTTTTTCTTTGGCAAAAACCATGAAATTACCATTCTCTGTTTGCGTTATATTGTTAATGGCAGCGAAATACTCCCAAATTCTTTCCTGAAGACATGCTTCAAGTTCAAAAACTGCCACACATGATCACCTCATGCTGAATATTGTTTTAGAAGCCACAGTCTACAATTTAGCCCAGTGTCTTTTTGAATTTCTGATTTCTTTTTCTTGTATCTGTTTTCATAGCACATTCTTTCATCACAAGATCGATTTATATCGGGTTGCTGTTTAATAGCGTTTTAAAAACTGAGTCATGATAGACATTAAAAAAAAGATCAGTAAAATACAAAGAAAATAAAAACTGATTTACAAATATAAACTCGCTTTCCTCCAGAAGGTGTAATGCTTAGGACTACCTCGAAATCATCTGAAATGGTGAAAATCTTTGTCTCACCCTATCCTTCTTCTGCTTTTTGTGCCACTGTCGACTTCTCCACTTCCTTATTAGTTTTGCGGCTTCTGATTTTTCCAGTACTCCGTCTTTCCATAACTGACGAACTTTACGCTTCACTTCTTCTAAATCCGTCATGGAGAACAGTGTCCTCGTTAACTCCGACAAATTCTTAAATACGAAACAGCTAACTAACTGTATAAGTTTGAATCGTAAATCGGCTTAAACAAAACCCACTTATACATCACTTTTCAAATGAAGAAAATGAAAACGAATAAAAACCTGACAGCTCATGACAGAGATGCTACAGTACGTCTGTGCTTCTCAACTTTTCCAAGTGTAGCAATGGCTATTCCTCCTTCTCACGTCAAAGCACTTCTTCCGTTCTTTTGAAACTTCTTCAGTGACTTCTATCAAAGTATATCGTAAGTGTGACGTGTAGCGCAACACTGTACACGAATTTTCCCATCTCCTTGTCGCCTCAACAAGTTTTCGTCTTTTCCCACTCAGTGCCATCGTGACCTCCAATTCCCTGTCCCCTGTCTTACTGCACCCGCTATCACTTCCAAATCCCGTACCCCTCACCCCCTCGAAATGTCTGGCAGAACCAATGACTTCATCTCCGGTAACTCAGTTGGTCGCATTGTGAAAATGATTGTCCTGCAAAACGTATGCTGCGTAGAGTTACATTGTTCTCGCTGGTTCTATGCGATTTCTGAAAACTCTGCTATAAAGAATGGGAAATAAAGCAGTAGGAAACCCTCCTCGGATCCGAATGCATTTCGTCAAGTTTGAAATTGTCAGGGAGTAAGGCAGCCACTCTCTGCTGTACTCGTGGTTTGCTGTTTGACTACATGTAGTTAATTTACTGCAAGATTTCTTTTCCATCATTCTGACGTACCTCTGTTGCACACCCCTCGGTGGAAGTGCATTTTATCGACACTTCACAAAAGAGCAGAGAAGTTCTGTCGGTACCTATTTCATCATGTTAATTGTCTTCCGTCCTTCACCTTATCACTTCTCCCAAGCCAGCTGTAAAGTTTATCAATTAACTGAGGAATTCCTTCTTCTCTAAATCACTACCATGACCACAAAGAAATGTTCTCTTAGCCTTATCGTCACAGTCGTAGTGATCATTAACAGTACTTCCCTTCCATTTTGTTCTCTTCATCACTACATGTTGAATTAGCTCAAAATGAAACACAAAAATGGTTCGAAAATTGCAAATATATTCAGTGCTTAACTATGAAAATGTATTCCATCAATTTTATCACAATTCTCGCTCAGTTCCTCAAACAACATCATTTCGTCGTCAGTTCACTAGAAGCTAATGAATTATTTTCTGGACAGATCGTCTCTTGAACTTTTGGGTCCGCAGCACCCAGTTCAAATTCCATCGGTCGAAATCATACGACACATTCGCGACAACTCGTTTCAGTCCAAATTCATTATTTACACAATGAGAATTATTTTACCAATGATGCTGAAACATTCGCTCAGTAGGTTCTAGCTCCATCAAGTTCTTAATGAAAACATATGTGGGACCGCGTGACTTACCAAACTGCTCCATTAAAATGATCAATTTCGGTTACTTTGATTTAACAGCTGAAATGGAACTACTGATTTGAACGATTTTTTCATCCCCGAGACCAAATAAGTAAATTACTTTTCTTCGATTTAGATGAAAAATCGGTAAAATTTTCTCTTGATTAATGTAAAATTTTAATTTGAATGACCCTTAATGGTCCAAAAATAATCTCTGTTCGGTTAAGTGAAGATAATTTTGAAACTTATTCCAATGCGTACAGCAATGGACAACATGAAAAACATGTATTTAATATTTACGGAATACTTGCAGTTTGTCAAATGTTCAATATCAGTGAACACAAACAGATTTTTCTTTTTATAAAATTAAAGATGAAAAGAAAAACTGAGGGAACAAAAAAAAAAAAAAAAAAAAAAACAAAACATGAGGAAAGGCCGGACTGGTGAAGCTTTAATACACATGAACTGTTTCATACATAATACACTTCTCAATTAGAGGAAAATATTATTTTGGGTATATATCTTCTCCTGCACATATCATCTGCCTGTGAAAAACTTTGGGCATTCTGGAATGGAAGGGAAGGGTAATGTGCAAAGTTTTTCTGATTTGAAATTACTGCTTCATTCAGCATTTTTTAAACCCTGAAAGCAACAGTAATTTCAACATCATTCGGTTGATATTTATCAAATCCTCTCTCTTACAGAGTATTTTTGAAAACTGGCTTGAAAGCTTTTAAATTCAAAATTGAGCAACGTTATTCGTGTAACTGTTTAAGTAATGACCGATTGTACAATGTGGAGCTTCAAGCTAACACCAAACAATCGGATCAAGAGTGAACTTCACAATTCAACCGTTTCATTCACAAACAGTAATGACTGGATGATATGGGTTTACGATAATCAAGTTATCAGTGTAGTGTAGCGTAGTTGGTTGTGCAGGTGAAGAAAATGATAACGAATAAACTACAATAACTAAAACAGTTTAAAAATGTGAAGAAAAATTTAAATGTTTTAGAAACCATTTTTATAAAATTTGTAACAAAAAAAGAGATGCGCTTTGAACAAAATAATGCGAAGCAGTTGTTGTTTTTAATTATACACCGATTTATACTGACCGCGCAATTCGAAGTGAGTGAGTGTTGTTTTCATCTCTTGGAGGTATATGCTTGAGTAGCCTAGCTGTTGAACATTTCTCAACTTTTTATAATCTATGCTTAAGCAAGGTTTCAATTAGTACTTTGGTACTAAATGGTAGTCTAGAGTATCCTCTGAGCGGAAATATTGCACTGGCTTAAGCCAACAAGATTACATTTTAAGTGTGCAATATGAAGTGCGGTAGTCAAACGTAGGCTAATTATTATTGACTCAGTAGAGTCACGCGCATTACTGTGACAGTAAAAGCGCTAATTAAAGTCTGCAGGTAGATGAAATTAGAGCCAAATGAGTGCAGAACAACAGGCTACTCATATGAACAACACACAACAAAAAAAAAAAGAAAAATGACGATTATCGACAATACAAAAACAGTTCAGGAGGCTTAAAGCCTAACTTTGAAATTCAACTTTTAAATTAAAAACACATATATTAATGAAAAAGCTTTTTTTCTTTCATACAACCCGTCTTCGTCAATAATATGTGCCTAGAGTAGAGAAGAAGCCAGGAAAATACTCTTGTACACGCATAGTTTCAAGCTAAACACACATGCACACAAAAAAAAAATTACAACAACTCAGGTAATGATATTTAACCGGTTAGTTCCGACATCTTCTTCCAAAATGGAAAACATACCGTCGCCTAGTCTAGTAAAAAATGAAACCCGTACGGGAGAATGAACAAATCGCCTGGAAAAGATTTAAGCTTTTCTTTGCTCAGATGAAAGTTCTGGAAGCGTAAAAATTTTGCTAATTTAGAAACCAGCAGTATGTCAGGATCATCATATCTCTCTACATATCACATCAAATCATCTGTTTTGAATCTAAAACTGGACAGCTATCACCAGCTCATTGTGCAATCCTTTTTTCGAAATTTTTCTAAATTAAGTGAAGTTAAATTGTCACAGTCAGTTTTGTTATGATCATTGAGTGGTTTTCCCCGCACATATTAAACAATTTAAACATAAAACCATCTGAGTTTGCGAATTTGAACTTGAACTCTGAGGCGAGTCCAGTTTTTGTCTATCATTAATAGTGTCTAAAAGTTTTTAGAAAAAAATTTCTTTTTCCTCGAAAGAGAAATTCATTACCACTATAAGTTTTATTTGCTCTACCTCAGTTTGAATGCTTCCAGAACTTTTCAAAACAGCAAAGTGCATCTAGATTCAATTTTGCATCCGATTGCTTGACTCTGAAGTACCTGGCTACTGTGTTAGAAATAGGAAAGGAACTGCAACATGTGTAACAAATTAATTAAACTAATATGTCTTAAGTTATAAAGAGAGAGAGGAAGAAACAAAAAAATTAGGAAGTAGTAAAATGACGCGATGAAGAAAAGTACTTTTTGGGATTAGTTTCGAGACGACCGACCAAGTTGTATAGCTATTTCAAGGTTTCAAAGCAGCAACTAATAAAGATGCAAAGTAAAAAAAAGAAAAAACAAATTCCTAAAAACTTTGGGACATTTTGATTCAGGATAAATTTCTTAGCTATTTGAAATTACAACCTAGGGTCGAGAAGAGTTTTTAAGGCTAATTATAATACCGATATAAAGTTGAACTTAGGTAGAATGAGATTGCTGTCGTTGTTTAAACAACTGTGGGAAGGAAAGAAAGAGATAGAAAGACTCTGGTCGGAAAAATGATCATTTTTTGCGACAGAAAACAATAACTGAAAAAAAGAAGTTGAAATTTCTTTCAAGAAAGATATGAATGAGAAAGTTATTCACTCTAAAAAGGATGAATAAAAGACGGTGATTTTGATGAAATAAAGCGTCTTCCTGGGATACTTACTCCCCTCCAGCACAGCAATCATTCACTTATCACCGAGGATGAAGGCCAAGCATGCTAGAAGAGGATTCTTATTCTTTATTAGAGCTTAATTTAAGCAAAAATGAGGTGTCAGCTACAGCTATGATCCCTTCATCGCTTCCTTAAAAAATTTTTTCATTCCTCCTGAGCAAATTCTCAAAAAAAAAAAAAGAAATTTTTACTGACATAATGAGATTATCCTTGCTTAGACTGCTTTTAATTAGCTCATTCAAGAATTCACTCAGTAATGGAACGCTATAAATTGGCTTACTTAGAAAGAGCAGATTATCAAGTTAGTCTGTGCAGTAATAACTGTTATCAAATGCCTAAATATGGTCTACAAAGCCTAAAAAGGTAAGACTTGAATATCTAAATACAATTATACCTTACCTCATTTAAGCCTAAATACCAGGAACAGTGGCAATAAAGGATTCATTACCCAGCTTAAGCTATGTACAACGAAAATTTGGCTCTGATAGAATTCAGAAAACTGAATTCATTTCAAATATGATTTTGGGGTAGATCTGGATGGACATGAAACCCAATGAAAGGTAAATAGCACCATCCTTCTGGTGCAAATTCTCTCCTGATGCCACAGTCTTTCCCAATTAATTAATTTCTTAGGAAGCAACTTTACAGTCTTACACAGTTCAGCCGAAGAATGCACAAAGCAAGCCATTCTTTTAGGAATGTTTTTCGTCTACACACAAGAATTGCAGTTGAAACAGAGGAGCAGCTAGCTAAGAAAGAAGATGGCGGTGATTCTAATCCGATGGTGATTCTGATATTGGTGCTGGTGATGGTGATGGCAACTTTGCTTCCTAACTAAACCCGCACGATGAGTAGTTGCTTTCCTACTTGTAATTGAGCATCGTATTCTGGAACTGCTGGTCCTGAACAGCGGATGTTGAAGATGTCTGCTGTGTGTAGCACTGGATTTTTTCTAGCGGTGTTATCATGTTGAACCTGAAAGCTGAGAGTAGAAATTTCTGTTCTGGTAATCATCAGATAAGCAAACAGTCCAGTCTTGCTGCAAATGATAGCTAACCCTGCCGGCCTAGGTGCTTCTGACTTGAATGCTGTATTGTCGAAAGGGAAGTAAGATCTGTTCGTGCTTAGTGTCCTTCCGAAAGCAGCCATATTAAGACGAAACGCAGAAGGATCGTTGACCATCATCTGATTTGCAGTAGCTGTTGAGGCTGCAGCACTCGGATAGCTGCATGCTGCTGCAGCTGCACTTGTCACAGAACTTGTTGCAACTACTGCAGCTGACTGGTTGGCAGCTGAGAGCACCGAAGCTGGTATCCCTGCATTGAAGTGACCTGAAATAGCACCTCAAGTTTCACAAGTTTCCAAAAACCCCTCGAAATTCCATAAATCATCCTTAAATTCACTCATTTATGACTAATAACTTCCCCAACATTCAGAGGGAAGAGCCACTTTCGTCCGCTAGAGGAAGCACATAATTGCGTGAGGGAAACAGTTCCTCGAGGGATAACTTAGCAGCCCTTTGTTGAGGTCACGTGAAACGAGAATGAAACGTTCACGCTGAGATCGGAGAATCAGTTCGTCTGTCCGTGCTTCCTGAAACTTCTCCTGATTCCAGTTCACAACGCTTCCTTTTAGCCGAGAAAAAGACAAACGAACTAAAGTCTATTTGTGGCTGTGTGACGGAAGTTAGATCCGAAATGCCATGCGCTGCGGCTGCCATTGTCGGAGCTGACGTTGCTGCAGCTGTCTCATTCCGCCACGCATTCAAGCCTTCCAGGCCTTCCATAAAATTGCTTCTGTAATGGATTTGAAAATAGTCCTAAATGAGAAATACGTACTAATTAAAATGAATCTTCTAGCAAACTTAATGAAAAAGTGCCACCGGATGACAAAGCCTTTGATGAACTGAAGTCGCGGTGTCTCGGTGGATTGTGGCAAAATAAAAGTGAAAGAGATGAAAATGAAACATACATATTTCTCCTGTCTGCATGTTTGGTCATATGTTTTGCAAGGTAAGTTTGTTGCGTATAGGATTTGCCGCAATAAGGGCAGATGTGCACCTGGAATATTTGATTAACGTAAGAAAAATTTAAATTTTGTGTACCACAAAAGATGTGCTTTCTTGCACCCTTTCTTTCTCTAAATGAGAAAAGGAAATATTATTAATTTGTAATTAAAAATTTGTTTTGCTTTGTGTTTCAAGATGGAGACAAAATTGCTGGATGAATGAACTGCGAAGTAAACAGTAGCACTCTTGAAAAAGTAGCGAATGGAAGGTAGACCAGAGATTAATATGTGGAAGTTTCTAAAAGTTTAGCTGTAATGAAAACTTTTAGCAGTTGAAAAATGAGGAAGAATGTGAATATTTGATCAAAGAAAACGATCCATTTCTGTTACGGTTTTCTTTGGAAAAATAACACTTTATAACTGACCCATGTAAAATACCTTTAAGTGCTTCGATTCCTTGTGCTTTGGTATATGTTCCAGCAGTGCCTGTTCATCCGTGAAGCATTTATAACAGCTGAAAAATACTTCTGCACATCACCTATACTATCATTCTAGCAATCTTTTCATTGCCTTCCGCGGCTGTAATTGTCGAAGCACGTTTTAACCTTCGAATAGCCAAGTACCACACGTCATTTCTAAGCTACAGTCAGCAAACAGTGGCAGTTTGCACAGATATGAATGATTTGATTAGTAAGCCTTTTATCACATGGCTACGGATTACGAGGAACAGATGAAAAAGATCAAGATATCAGCAGATAAATCTAATTTCCGGAAAACTACCTATTACACTTGAATGGCTTGTCGGACTGATGGCATCTTGAATGTGACTGCAAATTTGATAGCTGACTGAACGCTTTTTCGCAGCCTTGAAACTTGCATTTGTATGGCTTTTCGCCTGTGTGCGTTCTAATATGTTGCTGCAGATGTGATAATTGTGTGAACTGAAATTTGTAATTTTAAATTTTAAAAAACATTAACGTAAAGCACATCAGAATTTGAAGAGCTATCTTTATTTTTCATACCTTCCCACTTTTCGGTATCGATATTTTTTGCTTCTCTCCTCCAATTCTTTGAAGCCTAAGTTTTACTATAAAAAAAAAAAAAAAAAAAAAAATGAGCCAATTATGGATGACTGTAGGCAATAGAAGGCGAAGATGAGGAAAATAAATGGATTATATCACGAAAAGAGATGTGCAAAATGAACCTCACCTTTTTACCGCAGTACTGACAGGGTCCAAAGGGTTTTATGCCAAGGTGTATCCTCATATGCTGCGACAGGTATGAGCTATTTGCAAAAGATTTGATGCAGTGTGTACATTTGTATGGCTTCGCCTCTCTCATGTGCATCTGACTGTGTACCTGGTGCACTTCCGGTTTGGTGTCGAAGCCCTGAAACTAATTGCTATTCGAACCAATAATTTATTATCTGTAATAATAAGCGCCTACTGCATTATCACAATTAGGAGATACCGGTGAGGAGGAAGGCGCAACTAAAATGAAACTCTCTAAAAACGTACTCTTCATATGGCCAGTCTTGTTAGTATGATAAATCAGAATCATTATCAAAATTATACAGAGTAATTTACAGAGATCAGGAAAATGATAGATGGTGTCTGATTTGACTGGCTTAACAAGCAAACTTAAAAACAATCTGCATATTGTTCGGAATCAGTCAAGGGTTATTGTTTACCGTAGATTAATTTTAGGATATCAGAAGCTGTATAAACACGATGATTTCAATTTTCCTTACTTCAGTTAACGAACTGACTTGCATTGGTGTGATCATTATAAATTCCAGTGAAGTACTCAAAAAATTTTGTGTAAAGAATTTTGAACATGAAGCTTTAGAATAGTCTTTGAACTAAAGCAGCATAAAANTCAAAGACTATAAAAGCAGCATAAAAAAGATTTAAAAAAAAGAAAAAAATGCATGAAATTATCTTGTTAAAGGGAAATGTGTNCTTTGAACTAAAGCAGCATAAAAAAGATTTAAAAAAAAGAAAAAAATGCATGAAATTATCTTGTTAAAGGGAAATGTGTTATCAAAAATGCAGTTGACTGTATAAAAGATAATAGATAACTAGAAGAAATTCTTTGAACGAGAAGCAAGTATGACACTAAAACTTCTCACAAATGACAAATGAATACAGTCCTGAAAGAAGAAACCTTTGCATACGCCGAAGATGTCCTGATATATTTTTGAGCCCCCCTATTCAGTCTTCCTTTTTTCAGCACTATTCATTCAGAAATGACAAAACAAGAAATAAGAGGTCAAGATTTTTTGAAGTTTCATCGATAATAATGTGAGCTTTGTTCGAAGTCAAATATTCTGTGATAAGTTTTATTTTCCGTTTCGCCATTTCTTTTCCTCCCTTTTAGACCTTTTTTTTTTTTGATCACTCATGAATGTTCTTTGCATAAATATTTGTTATCAATATAAACGCGAATCGAAAAGCGATTAATTATAAGTGTTATTAATGTTAATGATTAAACGATCTGCATCTCCTTCACAAATCTTAACTCGAATTAAAAACAGATATTCATCATCACTTAAAAAAATAAAAATACATAACGTGAAAGATCTTATTAGTGTCGATGTGTGCATTAAATGAAAAGTTAAATGACCAGTTGCAATTTATAATTGATGTCAAGAAACACTTCAAGTTAGGTTACTGTATAGAGTGAACTGCAGGACAAGTTTTACAATTAGCCCTTTGTGATGTAAATTATTCCAGTGAGAAGTAAATAATTAATTTGATCAAGATGAAATAATGGTCCATCTGAAGTGAAACTTGGCATTTCTAATTTTATTTACTTTCTGACCTTAGTGCATGGAGAAAATCCATTTGACGATTAAAAAGTGAAAAAAAAAAAAAAGATGAAATACTTTGATGAAAGAGATCGATATTGATATTTGCGTGATATCGTTAAAAGACGAACAAAAAAAAAAAGTGTTGAAAAACGTGGCGAAGACATTAATTTTGAATTCTTTAGTGAATGATACATTGAAGTAAGAGTGTTTCTTTGGAATGAGTTGTCGATCCAGAAAGATAACAAAGCATCCAGTTGATATGATTTGCCTTGCAATGCTAGTAAAGAAACAACCAACATAGAGACGTAATTTTCTTAGAAAACAGGTTCAAAGGACCAAATAAAGGTGTAGCAATAAAGGGGATTGCTACTATTAATTAACTCCTTACAATTAATGAAAGAGATCAATGTTGATATTTGCCGATATTAACACAACATACCTATTGTAACAAGCGATATACCTTGGATTAACCAGCTGTTTATTTTAACTGATGTCTTTCATATTCTCTAATTACAAACAAGATAAAATAGTACTATCCATCTTCATTTTAGTATTTCAGTTGATTTTTTTCTTGTTTAGCTCAATGCCCAATGCTAAGCGGCTCTTAAAAAAAAAATGTTTAGAAGGTTCATTTTTTCATTGGTGCCAGCACTTTTATCCTCTGAACTTCAAAACAATTTTCTCAATTATTTGAAATTAAAGCTCTTCAATTGTAAATTTAATATCCAAAAATAATCTTCAGGGTAAAACAGTGAACATATGTACATATAGATAAGTATCATGATGGAGAAAATGGAACTCCGACAAAAAAAAAATAAAAAATTTAAAAAGTTTTAATCATCATCATCTGAACAGCGTCTTCCAGAGCAGTAACTTGTAAAGGAATATCCTTGCCAAGAGTCTGAATTCATTGTTCATTCTTTTGTTTTCTAAGAATACTTGATAAATAAATAAAAAAAAAATCACATTAATAGTTTTCATTTGAGTTTTCTTCACTGTCTCATTTTTACTAACTTTGAGTATTTAGTATTCTGGCCTCCGCAACTCTAGAAGACCAGCTTGTACAAGTAAGTCTAATCCCTCCTGAGCTTTTCATCTATAAATAAATTGAAAAATGCGAGAATCGTAACATTCAAGATTCACCAACTGCCAAATGCAAACTTCTGAAACAGCAGGGAAACTGTCACTTTCTGGCAACTTATTCGATGTTTCACTACTTTCTGGACAAATTACTTGCTAGCATCTGAATTGCAGTACAGTATGTCATGTATAGTCCGCTCCGCTTCTTTTCCTGATCCTTCTAAGCTGCCCATGGATTCAATGGAAGAATCAAACAGGCCATTCGTGGATCGCATAGGCTAGCCTTGTACTGATGAGAGCCTAGAAATTATTTTACTCTCTAGTGCCAACTCACAACTTCACCTGTTCGTTATCTCCTCCCTTTGATGTCGTCCTCTCAGAATATTCTGTACCACATCACCTCAAAACTTCCAGAGAAGATCGATCAATACTGCAGGCCCCAAACCTTTATTACAATATTCCGCACAGAAATCGACTGCCTGGACGATTTTTCTGACATCGACGGGTTTTACTCCTCTTATGGTCTCTCTCTCTCTCTTTCTCTCCCTTTCCCTTCCTCCTTCTCTTCCTCTCCTTCTCTTTCTCTCTCTCTCTTTCTCTAGGAAATGTTCTTTCCAAATGACTTCTGTTCATTTTCCATTGATATGGTATCAAAAGACGTACTCATTCGGGAGTACACACACACACACATATCCATGCATGTATATAAGTACCCGTGTATGTACACCTATGCATGCACACACATATGAGTGTAAGCGTGTACACACACACACCAGATACGTACATATGCAGGAAGTTGTTTCCACGGTATCTTAAGAACCAATCAGAAACGTTCTTTTGGAACGGAGAGAGGCGGAACCATTGCTGGGAAGAAAAGGACGTCTGACAGTTGTAGGTGACGCACAGACTGATCGTAAATGAGAGGTGTACTATATCGATGGTTCTGAATGACGTGAAGTAGACTGCACGGACAGGTGACGCGAAGGTACACCTTGGGCGGCGGGATGAATAAGGAACCGAACGTACTACCGCTGTTACTATGAACTTTACCTGTCACTATTAAAAGAAAATCTACTACTTGTTAGCTTTTTCACTTATTTTCTCGATGTAGCTGTCGGATCATTGTGGCCTACAAAGAACCACCAGTCCAGAAGGAAACAAAGAATAAGACTATGTGGAAGTTGCCAAAAAATCCTCTATTGTAAGGTATCGGGACCGACATCAATAAGAAAAAAAAAGAGCTTTCTGAATCTCATAAGCAATACGATTGTGTTGCATTGAGAGCCATGACAACAGATGTTACTCTAACAGATGTTTATTATTTCCAAAGAATTATCAGAGAACGGTAATCAATTACGATTTAGAAAAAAAGCTAACCTATTGAGTAATGCAGAGAGAGTAAGGAGATAGCGTGGAAGACTGCAGTAATGCCACACTGCGCCTAAATCCTTTTATAATTTAAGAACTTAAAAGCTGAGAGATATCTTCTATAAAGTTAGATATGCGTTAGAACCTTAATATGCCTATGACTATGGTTACTCCTTGCCAGTAAAGAACTAAATGCAAAATTGTGCTAATTTTCAAATCACAGATTCAACTAAAAACTTTTCAAGTCCTGTAATTGAAACATTTACTTGCTGAGAACACATAGCACATTGCATAACCCTTAGCACAATATGTGTGCATCACGTCCTACTGATTCCCTTTTTCAAAATTGACAACAGTAGCCGAAAAATCGATAAGCTCAGCTTCAGTTTTTTGCTAGCCAGAAGGTGGTGTACGACATGAAAAAAGAAAAATTTTCCATTACCATTAAATTTGCTAATTTAACAAAAATATATATATCGATTAGTACGATATATATTATTTTGGCTGTGAATTGAAAGCAGTTTTATGTTAAACCGTACAAGTGCAATTTGGATGAAAAATTCATTGGCGGAAAGGACAAAATTTCAGTTTACTCAGCTCGAGTGGATAAGCCCTTAGCAAACGGATGTGATTTATCTCCATTATAATATAGTATGCGATGATTAAACACTCCTTAAGGGATTAAAAAACCACCGACTACGAATGGTCACAAGGATATATCCTAGAAAAGCAAACGACGTTTCATATAAAATGATTTTTCAGAAGGTAAACTATTTTCAACGGTTAGTTTTATACAGAGAATCAGAAAGTGCTTCATACGAACTTAGATTCATGGAAGATTCCAGAAAGTCATTCAATCTGAACAGTCATTTTCAGTTTTTTTTTTTTTTTTTTGGTTTGTTTCGGCTATTTTCTCTCATTACATGTCAAATGAAAGTTCAATGACATCGAGAACTGCTTAAAAGGAAATATTTGAAAAAACTTCGACAAGTGAAAAACGCGTGTGATATACCTAAACAAGTGAAATACGCCTTGAAAGGAAATACGTAAGAAGTATTAGTCATTGACAATTGGTATGTTTAAGGTGACATAACTCGATGAATTCATGCCCTCATTTGTTCTTTTCACTTATGATCGTTAAGCCCGGAAGTGTTTTGATTAAAAATAAAGAATAACTTTCGTTGACGCAATTTAATTTGAAAAGAAAATAAGATGTGAAAGAATTATAATCAATAGTGTTTTGGATTTCAAAAATAGATGCAAAATATTAGAAATCAAGTTCTTTTCGGCTATTATCTATATCTATCTATCTAATATATATATATATTAGATAGATAGTAGTATTTATATAAATAATACATATTATTTATATTAATACTCTTTACACAATAAAAATTGGACCGAAGTGTAAAATAATCTGAAAAAAAAAAAAAAAAAAAAAAAAGAGAAAAACTCATTTAAGTGGAAAGAAAGCATATTTAGAGAGAAGGAAAAGAGTTCTGAGGCATGAGAGATTACTAAAAACAGTAATAACTATTTCGGAGCCTATTTTAGGTGCTTTACCGAACTGAGCCACAGCCTGTCTGCAATTCTGAATCTTTGCAGTTGTTGTGCCTCGCAAATTTTGATTGGGCAAAAGACAAATTTGAAAGTTTGGAGAAAACTGCAACCTGTGAGTAATTTTCATGTTCATTTTTGCATAATGTGAAAAGGCGTGAGAAAATTCTTGACAGCGCTGAATAAAATGAATGATGGGACGAGGCGAGAATGTGAAGCTCAGAGCAGCGAGGAGGGTATTTCCCGAATGGTGAGATAGCTTGTGCTTCTCGGCTCGAAATTCTCGAGAGTATCTCGTTGGACGATACGTCTCGGCTCCCAGATATCGTTTACACGACCGTTGCAGAGAAGTAGACAAGTTTCAGGTATCAAATTGTTTCTCAGCACTTAAAAGTTTGCTGAAACACTGAATGCACCCTAGGCCTCAGACAGACATAATAGACAGAAGCAAAACGAAGTACACAGAGGAAATAGACGGCCACCGAGTATATGCTTCCTTTCTTCTAGCCATGCCACAACATGTCGAAGCATCCGCAGACTTAGCAATTTGGCGATGAAGTTTCTTAAAAAAAAAGGTAGCGAGGGGTAGATGAAGCAGAGGCTTGCGGTTCTCTGAATCTTTTCAGGCATACAATTCTCAGCCGGCATATCATTTTAGAAAACTTTTTCCTCTAAACATCTCTACAATTGCGCTTTGTTGACAGTAGTTTCTATGGACCATGCGTCCACTCCAAGTGGCGGAAATCAGTCTGGATGAAAGCCGTTGGCCAGTTCCTCCTTTTCTCCGTCCCACAAGTCAGAAACTTCTCTGTGAGAACACAGTTGACAATTGTCTAGCCTCACAGAGCACTATATCAATCAAAGGTTATTGTCTGATTGTTGAATGTCTATTAAGTTTCATTTCAAAAGTGACTCCCTCGTCACTCGCTTTTCATTTTTTAGCTTTATCTATCCCTCTTTAAGGACAAGGATTAATCCATACTAATGAGCAGTATATCGTTATATAGCTTAATTCCTCAAATGATTTTTTGTCTTCAATGTGTGCTGTAGAAAGAATCCAACGTGCCAGCCATTCTGTTCCACAATTTAGTCGTCAGATGAGTTGTAATTTAATATTACGCGCCTAAGATCTCACAAATAAGCTTCATATCACCTTGTATATACTTCAGTTTAAGTCCGACCTTCACTGATCTGCTAAGATATTTAGACAGTTAAACATAATTAATGTAACTCAATCATCCTCTCTCCAAATCCATGATGTAATAGCAAAGTCTTCTTTTGCTACGATGTTCATCATGCCATATGGAAAAAGATGTAAATGTAAATCACATTTTTATAACCAGCTTAATTATCCGGCCTTTCGAGTGATTTATTGTGAATAGTACTCCATGCCTTTAAGACATTTCTTTGATAACTAAACACAGCCATCTCAGGTCACTCAGTTATTCCTTCCGAAACAAGGCAGATCCATGCTGTGACAGGAGAACCTACTGCTCCTAAACTAGGTTCTAAAGAAATCGTGTATGGCAGTACGATATTTGTGCTTTGTATGGCAGTAG
This sequence comes from Setaria digitata, assembly GCA_003640385.1. Taxonomy (NCBI): domain Eukaryota; kingdom Metazoa; phylum Nematoda; class Chromadorea; order Rhabditida; family Setariidae; genus Setaria; species Setaria digitata. The sequence goes on from RCAB01000096.1 coordinate 84,045, forward strand.
TAAATGCTACCTTGCTAATAACAGTAGCTTATTTTAATAGAAATTGTTGCACCAATAGTCTGCTTTTTCCAGCAATTTTTCTGAAACCAGTCCAGATTTCCCATAATTTTCTGTTTACCCCCAGCACACTCAAAAAATGTTGCAAAAAAAAAAAAAAAAAAAAAACGGATGCACTTGATGTTTTTGAGATGTCTTCATGTAGAAATCTTCCAAAACCACTAGATTACATAAAACCACTACTGATGAAGTTAACCTGTGACGTCGATGTCAAATATCAGCTACACAAGCTGAAATAAACAGAAGATGAGCACGGAAATTGAATGATGTGCAAAGGTCAAAACAGGAAGCGTGAATTCGCGTAACAAAAAGAAATAACGTGCTGAAATTGATGAAATAGCAATTAATAAGTTTCACTATATCATGCAAATGGATGCAGTAATTTTGATGATATTATTTGTAAAACCTTCTTTACTTCCCTTCTCCACAATTTCCGATGCTAAATCACTACATTCCGTGTACCTGTTCAAGATTATTCTGTACTGCAAATTCACTTCTGCAATCCAGTCTATGTAGCATTGATGAGGAAGCACTAATTAGATTGATTATCGACTGGGTGGAGAGCGAAAAGTAAAGAAGCTTTGGAAAGTACTGAAATGATTACTTACTCAATTAGTTGCATTTACTCATTAATTTGAGTTGTTGTGACGAAACATTAGTTAAACACTTGAATTTCGGTCACCTGCAGAGGTTCCGACATTTTTTGAAATGTTCTTACTTTCCGAATACTCTTGCATCTTTTAATTCGTATTCATGCTTCGCACCTCTATGTCGTGATATTCTTAAGCTGGCGTTGCTTTCAACTAAAGCTGATATTTGACGAATAGAGGAAGTTGAGTGAACGGTGACAGAAGTTACTTGAGATCAGTTCTGCTGGAAACTCGTTGCGGGACAAAACTTAGCTCTTGCGGTATCAGGAAATAGAACGAACTGGCAGTAGGCACACAAACACGTCTGCCTAGTCCAAATGGGCTATATTTTGTTGTGCTACGGATTTGTATCAATCATTCTGTAGATGGTAGCAGTTAGTGGAAGAAGGGTACTTGAGGAAAAGTCAAATAGTAAGAAAGAGCGGGTGATAACGGTTGGGAAGTGTCGGAAAGTGAAGGGCACAATTTAAGTGATACGGCGATAAGGTTCAGAGGGAAGGGTAGGAAAACCTGCCCACGGCACGGGCCCGATGATGCTGAACGACGAGAGAATCACTTCAACTCCCAGTTGAAATTTCCTTTCTTCCCCAGAAAGAAAATGATAGGCAAAGGGGCAAAGCTGATTAGGAAGAAGTGGGGTAAAGGCGGTACTGCAGGAGAGAGGGAGAAGATGGATCGCCTCAGTGGACCCGGTTTTACCACCTTTTTACACCGTAATGACCAGTCAGTGCGCCATCGTTACCCCGTCGCCCTCGTCGCCATCACCACCACCATCACTGCCATCATTATCATCAGCACTATCATCATCATCATCATCATCGTCATCATCATCAACATCAGCATCAGCATCAGCACCACTATCATCATCAACACCATTACCACCACAATCGTTGCCATCATCAGTACTGCAGCATTGCCATCGTCATCACCACCACTACCACCACCATCGTCATCATCACTATTACCACAGTCGTTATCATCATCATCATCATCATAATATATATAAGCAAGCACCGTCAAAAGCTTCTTCGTCCTTGATCGTTTCAAGACGCACCATTTACCCCTATCTTTCATACGTACGAACACGTACGCACGTATAAGCGCAAAATGACACGGCCCATTTTAACTAATGAGTGATAATGATGAGACGAAGAACAGTTTGAGAACCTTTGCCCTGTGCTTGAATGAATTCCTCCCAGTGTTTCTCCTCCTTCTGAAGCAGCATCGCTCTCCGTACTTGTTTACATCATCGAATCATCAACGTCTCTCCAGCATTCAACGAAAAAAAAATTCTTACCGAAGGCTTTTTTCATCCAACGAAAAAAACTAAACGCAATATTTCCTTTGTGGCATCGTTGTAACATTGCTGTAATTACCCTCGATCACTGTGACACTCCAAATTACGCTCATTAAGTATAAGTTGATTGCTCACTTACAAGACCTAATTGAACTATGTGGCAATGCGTTACGTTTATTTCCCGTGGACACTCACCTAGAATCCAAGTCTTGCAAGCAGATTCACTTTTCTCAAATTGAAGTTTGCGTTACACAAACGGAGATCACACTGCCATTGCTTGCAAGCATCATCGAATTCGACTTTTCACAAGCAAATGAATTTGAAGGCTCAGAAATTTCTGGAGAGAATGGTCGAATAATTGCTTGTTTATAAATATTATCATTTCTATTGTGGATGTAAATTTTTCTCTTGATTTACTAGTAGAAAAAGAATTGGACTTTTCAATGACGAGAAAAATGACGCATAGTTGACCGATACGTTATCATTGGCGTATTGAAATGAAAAGAATTCCCATTTAAGAGATAATTTTCACTTTTAGCATATTCATTTCTTTTTTTTTTTTCTTCACAAAAAGAGAAACTAAAAGTGATATAAACTAAAGTAAATAAATAAGCTCAAAGAAAATTTATTTAGAAAGTGCAGCACCACTATCATGATTGCAAGCAATACAACATTCCTGCATTGCGGTTGAGAAGAGTAGCACCAATGTTAGCAAAAGTGAAAGGGAATAATTCGCAACTCCACAAAGACGATTTATTTTTCAATGAGAAAGGAGAGGAAAGTGGTATCAAGCAAAGACAAATTCGAGAAAAAAAAATTAATCGCAGCGAAATTCTGAAAATCATGTGTTTTTTTTTTTTTTTTTTTTTCAAAGCAATTGGAAATAACGAAGAAATTAACTGAAACTTGAGTCTAGTCTGGTCACTTGGCCTATTCTATAGTATAGTCTTTCTAAGAGAGACTTGGAGCAAACCGAAAACTTATTACAGTTGTTGCCTCGGAAGTACAAGGTGCCAAGGAACAGGCGAATAGTTTCGTAAAAATTAGTTTCTTAAAAATAAGCCCTTTCCTCTGACTAACCAATAAGTGATGTCCTGAACCCTTTCAAGACTAAACCAATGGGAACTGATCAATTTACAGTAATATCAGAAGGTCTGGTTATATAGTGTTCTTTGCGCATCAGTTTCTACAAGAAGAATTCTTTACAAAGAACAACATCTTTTCGAGTGACAATGCATGACACATGAAAAATACCGTAATCAACAATGGATTTAAATGAAGTAGACAACCTTCTTGAAATTCAGAAATCTAAATTTCAGATTTTAGTCTCGAAAATGCAAGTTTCGTTCTAAAATTTAGAGTTGTGAACTCAGGAAAGTTTTTTCCTGAAAAGTTCCTTATGCAGAAAATGAAAATAGATTGAAAACGAAACTTGAAACTTATTTGAAAAATTAATAAAATTTAATAATGTTTAGACTATGAATGAAAAGCGTTACTGCATGGCATTTTCCTATTGCAGATTGAAGCTCTAAAACATCTTCACAATGGTGAATTCCAGAAAATCAACATGAACCATCGGTTTTACTATTCCACTTAAATAAAATATTCAATTTGTTAGTAATATTAAACGGAACATTTTTTCACCTGTGATTTTATGAAAAATAGTCCACAAATCATAAACAAAAAAACTTTCATCAAACAGAACTATATTACTACTGTAGTAATTATATTTTGACTATTGTAGTAATATTAAAATTTTGTGATCACGAAATTTACTCCCTTTTTAATTGAATCGTAAATTACTTTAATGAAGTTTACTTTCATTTAACTAATTGGAAGAGTATGCAACTAAACTCTAGAATTGCAAACCTACAAGTTGTATATAGTAAAAAAAAAATATGCCAAAAATAAAAATCAATTTCTGTCCAGTTTCAGTGGAATCAACTGAAATAAAGTTTAAGTTCAAATATTGCTTTTATACTTTTTGTGTTTCTAAATATGTGAAATGGTGTTCAAAACGATATTTAAGAACCTAGAACCTGTTTGAATTAGTCCTTTTCGCTGCTTCCTCCTGCCTTCTTTTTTTCGATTGTGTCGTAGCGCTGTAGATTTTTCGATCATGAAACTTACATCATTTCTAAAATTTGCGAAATTCGAGGTCGGCAATATATTTTGTTATTACAACTCGTCACAAACTGGGTTTTACGTAAATGGTAGCAATTTTAACTTAGTTTTTAAAAGAAATATCAAGCAGTGAGTGCGAGGAAAAACGGCTTTATGTAATTAATTGTTATGAGCATATGAACATTGTTATGGATTTCACTAATTTTCTTTGCACTGATTGAAAGATGATAACTTTCTTATATACAGTTCAAAAATATTTCATAATGTTCAAGAGAAATCTTGAACTCTGGGCGTGCAATTTTATTAATGAAATTTAACTGCATTCAAATAAAGCAATACTTAAAGTTTTCTCAAAATTTTTTTCACAAAATTTCTCACACCTAATGATGGTCATTTTCTTGTCACAGTGAAAAAAGCCTTCACTTTTTTGTGACCCAAATGTCCTATATCAAAAACAACTATTGCTGTTTTCAAATAGTTTAAAATATCTTTTTGTTTGAGCTAATGTGATCATTATAACAGAGTTTTCTATAACGTTTATATTTTCAATCCTTACTTTTACGTCTACTGATGATAGAACTAAATTGATCTTTACTTTTTCGCCTCCCTAGCAAAAAAGATCGGAAGGGACTTCCAGGATTCAAATGAAAACTTGATAAAACGCACTGATTCAGCTGATCTCAACAATTTAGTTAAAGGCAAGAAAGAGTGTGAAAGAAAATCGAATTTTCAAGAAACGGAATCTCTAATTTAATTTTTCTTAATCGATAAACACTATAAGCGGTAGCTATTTGCCTAAGCTACGCATGTTGCGTATGCTTTTGACGTGATTCTTACAGTTACAAGAAGATAACTCACGTGATTAGTGAGAGCACTTCACGCAAGCGTAGACGTACGTAAAACATGAAGAGAAGAAACAGTGAAAAAATTAATTGACTGCTTGCAAGGGAAAGTTTCGAAATGTATAAAAAGAGCATTGTCGGTTTAAAAGTGTGCTGCCCGAAAAATGCATCTGCAAAGAGTGCAACTTGATCGATGCCTAAAAAAACTCATTGCTTCCCGAACAGCCTCCAATCAGTTGCATCAGCTGCAAGCTACGCACACACACCCATACACATACCCGTGCACACCCATACACACACATACGTAGAGTAGGAAGAATGGTTGTGCGGTGGTGTCGCTATGTCGTCTGGAGTGCACGCGGATTGAATTGCAAGTGAGCTTGCCTGGGTGTGGGATAAATGCCGCAGAATAGGCCGATCCAGAAAGGCCTACATAGCGTCATCATGTTGTTTCACTCATCTAGTCTAGACTATGTGAACATCATGTATGCACTAGCAGAAGCATGAAGCAATATCTAACTGGGATTTTTGAGAAGTTTGTCTTAATTAGCAATTTCTTCTTAATCCGATTTAGTAAATATCGAAAAAAAAAGCTCGAGAAGTACTGAAACTTTTTTTTTTATGGAAATTAGACAACGTGAAGGACGTTATCGACTGATGTTCGAAATGCTACTCTAGCGAATAGGGATCAGGCAAACTGCAGGACTTATCGCCAATCTCAAGTCTCTTTAGGGGCCACTCATCTTGTTCAAAAAGATATTTAACTTTTCTAGTGCACTACAAATTTCATCAAATACAAATTACTCGTTTCAGTTACTTTCAACAGCCGTTATATATTTTTTGATTGTGAAATTCCATGGATCTACATAGTGTTTTTCAATCACTAATGCTGGTAAATGAAGCTGTTCAGACTCGTTTGTGCTTAACTTACTCCCTGCCTTCATGACTATGCTAAATAATCGTCTTGAGGTGAGACAAAATACCTTTCGAAGGAAATAATGTTCGAAAACAACTACATGATCTCAATAGCAAACTGATGAATTAGAAATTCTAAATTAAAAAAAAAAAAAAAACAAAAAAAAAGGATGAATAGCCGTACTCGTTAATACTAAAATGGTTGAACAGTCATGACCAAAAGTATTTACAGAACAGCCAAAGGAGGCGCTTCTGTAACGATAAGAACTGTGTGAAACAATCTTTCCTTTTTAAACATGCTAATATTTACTTCTACTGCGCATAAAACTTTCTTTTTTACTTCGTTCCACATTTCCATCTTATTTGGATAGAAAATATTTTGTGAAAAAATTAATCCCAATGAATTATTTGCTTCATTTTTTTTTTGCTATAATTCAGGGATTTTGATGAACCAATCTATTTCTGCAACAAGTAACCAAAGCTATTCAAGTGCCACGTTTGGCAATTATCAAACGAAATAATATCAACTGAAAATTTGTCGGGCCATTTTTTTAATAGTTGTGGTTGAAGCGTTAATAAAAGAATCAAAATGGAGCCACATTAATCATTAGTTTTATTTGAAATGTAAATAGGAACTGAATTCACTACTTCATTATGGTAAATAACTTGTTCATCAATGACTTCATCGTCAGAAACATTAAATCTATGCAACATAAATTTGTTTGTTAGCTAATCACAACGAGACCAAACATACTAAATTAAGGTTACCAGTAAAATGCACCATTAGAATACAATTTCCATTTGATAAAAGTAGAGACAAAAAAAACCATCGCTTATTTGCTTATCTGATTTATAAATACTCCGCAGTTCAGTTTAGAAATAGCGAAACTAAAAATATTTTAGTCTCTCACATCAATACTGTTGCAAAACATCTTGTTTATTCCAAGTTTTAGAAATTGGAAAAAATATGAGAAATATATAGACGTAATGTTTCCTCAAATAGCAAAATAAATGCTTTCTTTTACTGTCTAATTCCACCAATCTTTATCTTAAACAAAAAAAAAAAAAAAAGAAAAGAAGTAGAAGTTTTGTTGTTTTATTTATTTTTGCTGAAAATCGTTCTTGTGCTTCCTTATTCTTATTTTAATGCTTATTTCATTTCATTTCGCTCTGAACACTTGAAGATACTTCCACATGTCTTCTCTCTTATCAGTAGTGGCTGTTTGCATAAGGCATGACTGAACTCAGTGCAATCCCAAATGTACTTTTCTTATAAAGCATATTTTATCATTATGGACATAAAAGACTGCATGTCAGCATGCAAACAGAAATCTATTGTGAAGTTTTGCAATGAGAAACTTTGTCAAATTTCAGCAAAAAAGGAGCAGTGGAATTTAAATTTCGATACACTTCTCTTCAACTTGATGTGTGACATTCACACATCAAGCTATGCTAATCTCAGAGAGGTAAAGGTCAAGTGCGTGAGGAGAGAAGTGAGTTCCACGTGGAATGCACTTACGAGCAGTGATCACTTGGGTTAGAAGACTGTAATGCTAACATTGTCGTCGCATCGCAACGGCAAGGCAATTGGTGTTCAGTGATTGCCTCTGCATTCTATGTCACGCATAGTAAACAAAATATATTATACATATTAATCATTGGCTCTTGAATACGGTATCTATTAGTTTGGAAAGAGGAAACAATTGATTGATAATAGTTAATGATAACTCAATCGCAATTTAACAGTTATTCTATAATATTATTGGAGGATGCTAAAGGCAGCCAGCATTAGAACTGACTAGGTATTCATTATATTCATGCATTCTGTTGTTCCACCTGCTCATTGTTCAATTTTAATGACTAATAATTCGAAAGTTCTCGGCTAGGAAGAAAAAAATTCCAGAAAGTAAGCTGAACTTATATCTGTCGATCCGTAAATTAATGAAAAATCAGCGACTTTGCAAACTATTAGTGGAAAAAAAATGCCGAAAAATTGGTTTGTAAGATAGGAGGAGAGAGAAAGAGGAGCGAACGAAGGGAGCAGACCTCCGTAACACATTGAAAATTTCATCTGAACTTGTTCAGAAGGGGAAGAAAAAAATTTTTTCATTCAACGGATTCTTTTTTTCTTCCTTTCTATTCCTTTTCTTCAATTCGAGGGAAGAATTTTAAATCAAATCTATGCAAAGGCTGTTGAACAGGAAAATGAGGAAAGAAACGCTTTTAAATAATTTTGATATTCTTAGCAGTCTGTTGAATCTTAAGCCATATGTGCAACGTTCAGAATGGTTTTTAAAACATATTGCAAATATTCTAGTTAAATCGAAACTATTAATGCGAAACTATTATATCACTAAAGAATTAAATAGTATTCAAACTATCAGTCCAGAAATACACTAGCAAGCATTTTATGTGATGAGCAGAAATGTTGCCATATCTGCTTACATCTCTCACAAGTAGGTTTTGTGAATAACATTAAAATTATATTAAATCGGCAAAAGAAAACAGTGCATTTATATAGCCGTTTAATTCTGTTATTGAATCTAGTGATAAAGTTCGACTTAAGAAAATATTTCTTTTACCACTGCAAATCTATTGTGAATAATATAATCAATTGATAGGCAAAGTGGATTATTGCCCAATACTCAGTGATATATTAGTACTGGAGACCAGAAGATACGAGTATCTTGTTATATATGTAGTTTTGCAACTTATTAAAAAAAACTATTTCCTTTTTCTATAAAATCGCAAATCACTTGAAATTTAATTTTAAATCATTTTTTATTGCCACAGGTGTTACCACTTTTTGATATCAAATATTGGCAACAACAAATATACCCACTATTATTTCGTGCACATAAAATCTGAACTCGCTGCATTTCAACCTATGAAAATAACGAAAAGAAATGAGATTTGCTTAGCTCCAGTGTTCTTTCTGCTAGATACTAATTTTAATTTAAAAAAAAAAAAAAAAAAAAAAAAAACAGTGGCAGAAATCTGGGAATAGAACAACTTAAGAGTGGAAAGGGATATAAGTATCTTGCTATGTATGTAGTTATGTGATAAATGGATAAAAATGATGGATACAGGCTCATTTATTTTTTTTTTTTCTGGAGAGAATTTTTTTTCCTTTTCTTTTTTTGAAATTACTTCATATTTGATCAAAGTTGTCAATAGGGAAGTAAGAAGCACTTACCTTTAACGGCATTCATTACTAATACAAGCAGGAGTGGACTGTTGAAAAATGGCATCAGTGGGCCGTGAAGATGTAAACTTATCAGTGTTGCAAGCAGTGTTATAATCAAGAATCCACTTCCGATCAATTCCTGTTAGCAGTAAAAGTCCTGCTGGTGGTATTTCATTTCACCTTATCCATATATCATATAACAGTTCCATATCTGATAGTCTTGTTAACAGTGAAAGAAGCAATTGATGATGTTGATGGTAGTAATAATGTTGATGATAATAACAGTTATAATGATTGTAATTCTACTGTTTGTGATTATGGCATTAGTGATAATGATGATAAATGATAATAGTAATGGTTGCTTAATAAAAAATGACGCATTTCCGTTGCAAAAGTGATGGTAATATAATAAAGCAATTTCAATATCCAAGGAAATGGTTGATTTTTCTCCTAGAACAGAACAGCCAACGACCATCTGCGACAGCCACAGCAGTATCATCCGGCACTGGTCCAAAATGTGAATCATACCAGGGGCCGGAGGAAGGAGACAACAAAACTGAATCAGAAGCAGCAGAGGAGGGATACTAATTTCCAATTATGTGCCCTATAAAAACTGCCATCACACATGTGCACTTCCCAATGTCTTCTCAATGCCATTGGAAAATTCATGACTTTCGGAAGTTTTCGAAGGTTTCTTTGGCTGAAGAACGAAGGAGACGTGCTGGAGCAAACTTTCCGGCTTCAGTATCCGGAAAAAGTGAATTCAAGATGATAACTTTTAGTGTACCTTATCATTTTACAAAGTAATCACCCACTGATTTAATTATTGTTTCTCTCTCAGTTAAATTTTGGAATAAGAAATTAAAAAAAAAGACTAAAGGAAAAAAAAAGGAGGAAGAAATGTGCAGCCATCAACTTTCTGTAACATTAGTTCTTTTGCGATAAATAATGACTTGATAAGAGCGGATAAAAACTGGTAGTTGAAAAAGTCAGCCAGCTTGCAAATTTCATGAAAATTTTCAAACGCACATTAATGTTGTAATATTAATAAGTGGCGATATCAATTATAATCGAAATGGTTAAAATAACTGAGATTGTACGTGATAGGATTACGCTCTTAAACTTTTTTAAGACATTAATGTAAGGTGAGCACTGCCATTTCACACTTCCTCATCTCAGGCTATTTTTATGCACTAAAAAAATACCCCGGGGAAGACATCTGAATAAGCCGTCATTTGAAACAAAGAAACCACAATGTCTTCTCATTGTGCCAAAAAGGATGGATTTGAAAAGAAAAAAAAATGATAAAAATAAATAACTCGTAGATATGAATGTTTGGCCTCCTTTCGTAAAAAATGTGTAACGATGGCAATGAACTGACAAAGGCACCGCGACAAAAACGAACTAGTTTTCCGAATTCTTCCAATAAAACTAAAGGTAGTACATCTACAATAATTTCTTGTCACAGCAATTTACAGAAAGATTTTTGTATTTTAAATTTTACAGATTTTGCTTAGACAAGCAGACGCAGAAACATCCCTGTGGACAGACAGATACCAAGACATTACAATAGTTGTACGGATGGCCAAACATAGACGGAAGCCGTCACCAAACAGTAAGTGAAGAAGATGACACCTTACTAATAGCGTTAAACAGCTCTCTGCTCCTTCCTACTGATATTCTTCATTAGGAACAACTCTTTTTCGGAGAGTGGCGGATGAGAGCTACTTTTAAACGTTACTGTAATTTACAGTCTTCATCAATGATTTGCGGCTGAAGAGTTGTTCAAACAAGGAAAGGAAACTGATCGGCAGTCATACAGATAATTATTAGTCGTAAGCTTAAGTTATAAAAATATCAAAAACGAATGAATAAGTGTACGGATAACATGAAAAGCTCACTTACCTTCAATATCTAAGCATCTGGTCAGTACGATGCATCGAAAGCACTAAATGTTAATTACGAAACTTTTCTGCCACGATGATGTGCTGCTTAGCATTGCCGGATATTTAGTATCAACGAGGTCCAAGCCGAAATAAATTAAATCTACAAGATTTAATATTTTGAATCGCTCTAACTAACATTAATAAGAATCAATTTTTGTGCTCTATCAGAGCTAGGCTGCAAAATCACATGCGTCCCCATAAGCCTAAACGAAGATGTAATCATCTAGACTCATATCCTCAACATTTAGAGTGCATTCAGGGAGATTTTGCACTCTTCCTAAATACTTTGCTGAATGAATGCAGATAAAATGAAAAGTGCTTCTTGTCTCATTCGTACTCTCTTTTGAATATTTTATCCAAATAAAACTTAGAGTCTGTTAAATTATCCCTTCTGCTTCTGCTCGAAATTTCTTATTCGGCAAGTACATTCGAGCTTGCTCTTCATCCCTTCCTTTTGCTAAACTTTCTTTATCTCTTCGGATAACTGATTGACCACTGCATTCAAAAGAAACAGTGTGCGATGTTTTGAAAGGAGCTGCATCAAAAATTACCTTAACACAGAAGTTTGCACAGGCAGTTATGTCTTGTGGGCTTTGGGTTGAATAAAGATGAACTACCTTAATCTTGATACAATCTAAGTCTTTTGTCTGCAAAGTAACTAACTATCTTAGCCATATATGAAATATTGTCCTTATGTTGAAGCAGCTGAGCGAAGAGAAATGGAAAGCATATGGATAATGAGTCATTTTCTAGATCTGTAACTAATCAGATAGATTCAAATTCAAGGAATTGAAAAGAAAAATGCATCTAATATCACCTTCTAGTGACCCGAGGCAAACCAGCTTTGTGGAAGATATGTGAATCTTCAACGAGTAATTAACACAATGAAGGCCACTGGAAATGTAAAAACAATGCTATTTGTTCATGCACGCATTTCGTGATCCAAAACCGAGAATGAATACTATCTCTGAGACTTAGAACAACAGGAATCAGCAGAGGATGACAATCAGGAAAGTTTAGTATTAGTTTAGTATTATACTATTAGCTCCTTCTAATGCACATTTTTTTATTTTAAAGTGTTTCACTTCATTTTTTTTTCCTTTTTTTTTCTATGAAACAAAGCTATCCGTAATGACTGGCTAGTTATGTTTTCCATTATTCAGTATTTCAACTTCCACTGTTGCTCACATTTATAACTTATGGTGATTAAGATGATCATATGTTTATGTTCCTTCTCTATTCACGTCACTTTTCCATTCACGTTACTCTTACCCTCATATTTACTTATCTCTTTCCAATACTTCACTGCCATTGTTTTCTCTGTTTAACTTCATTTCGATCCCACAACTTCATTTTTTTGCTAATTTTTGAAGTTCACAATGATCACAGTGATATGTTGCACTTTAATTCATAAAATCTAATACAAACCCACCAGTAGCGCTCTCATTTGTGCATAATGAAGCAAAGCGAAGAGAGATAATACAACTACAAGCACAGACGCAAACCTAAAAAAGATCCAATATGTAAGGGTTTGCGAAACCATTGACACCTGAAGTTGTTTCTACTAAATAAACCTCTCCTCCCTGTCATCTGATTACGAAGTGTCAGACTGACCCCTCATCTGATCTCGAAGTGAGGTGTCAGACGCATCTGGCATCACACAGGTAACATGACAATGCTTAAGGAGAGTTCAGTTCATCTCAGAGAGAGAGCAATTTAATGGGACATGAGAAGAAAACTGAGGAAAGTTTGAAAAAAAGGCTCGGAAATAATAACTGAGGATGAGAGACAGTGGAAGGGCAAGATCGTCTTCGTGTTTCCGATCAAAAAAAATGGTTCGTTGAAGAAGTTTGAACTGGTCCTGCCTGCCTGCTGTTGTTGCTGCATGGGTGGCTATCGAGCGGTGTGGTTCTTCTCGGGAAAAGAGCTGCCAGAGAAGTGTGCAGCTGGAAAAAAGCATCACAAAAAGTGGATGACAGCTATGAAGTAGTGTCAATCGATGTTGAAATCAGTCAGTGAGTCGCAAGGAGCGAAGAGGGATCTGAGTCTTCTAAGAGGATTGGATATGTTGCATTATGTCATTAAAAAAATTTAAAAAAAATTCGAAAGGACTGAGGGAGGAGGACCTGTCCCGTCACCATCAGTACCAGTCGGCAGGTTGACAAGTACATCCTGGCAAACTGCCATATTCGATAAACCCCATATTTCGTGGTCGGGTTTTTTCTCGGGAACCCCGTAAGCGACAAAGACGAAACAATACGTACCACCTTCCTCTGCTACATTTTCAATCCTCAGATGTTCTTCCTAACTCATCCCTAGAAGTGGCACAAAGTGGTGCAAGCTATACACACACAGACAGACACACGTACACACGTATGAATAGAAGACGGATGGGATCATCAGTCACCTGTGCATCATCCACATACACACACACCCTTTAGTGTTCATTGCTTTCTACTTGATGGCATCGGAGTCGCTGAACAGTCCTTGGAAAGTGTTACTGTTGCATTGCCTTCTGGAACTTCCCCTCTTAGCTGAGTTGCTCCTTCTGAAGGACCTACCTTCGACAGTTATCTTACAACTTAAACTGCACTGCTTCTGATTCTACTGCTAAAGACTGAAGAACCACCGCAGTTGTCGCCATTCTCCTCTTCACTCATTTCCTCTTTTCTATTCTTTTTCAGAATCTAGAATGCAGCATCTGATGAGCGTGTTGATATCCACGTAGAGAGTCTAGGTCGCTCTACACAATGAAATGATCTGCTTAGGCTTTCTTTTGATATGAGACGAAGGGAATTAGAACAAGGATCTCGAGAAAAAAAGCTGTTTTTCTATGTAAAGGTAATTTGTGGCAACTAACTAATCTGCTACTGATTTTATCCTAGTAATATTCGATACCACAGAAACATCAAGTCACACAGTTCCTTCCTTGCTTTCACTAAAACTCCTATTTTTTCGCTTCAGAGAGACCTCAACTTTCTTAGCATCCTCCTTTTCTATGTATATCAAAATCTAGGTCACATGATTTATGTCCATAGAAAAAAAATGAATTTGACGATGCTGTATGAGACATAATATTATAATATATTATGATCTCCATATAACATACATTCGTTTCGTTAAAAAAGATTTAAGAAAATTCATTTTTCTGCAAGATTTTTCACAAAAATTTAACAAGTGCTTAATAGTTTCATAGGTCAAAACACGAATTATGAGAGATGAGAAATATAGCATAAAATGTAGACCATTGAAGCCATTTTATTCTCGACAAATTTATATAGGCTCTTTGTTTTGTATCATAAATATGAAATAATTTACGCATAATTTGAGTGTTCTCTATGCTACAACTAAAGTTATTTTACTCGTAAAATGAATCATACCGCGTTTACAGATGAACCATTTGTAGCTCGGAATCCACTTAGGCCCATCAGTTCCGGTCTCATTTGATATTGCAATAAGTTGTGGTTGGTTGGGAACGATGAAAACAGATCTATAAATTCCAATAAACATGTGCATTTCGCTAAAATCAGCATAATTGACGAAAATCTGTTGCAATTTAATGCCTTACAGTTTCAGAATCTGAGTTTTCGATGAAATACAAAAGAAGTTTCTGCAAAGAATATCAGCACTGATAATAGTGTTACATAGACATAATTATCCGGAATCTACGACGCAGAAGGCCTCTCGGTAAAGACTCTTCTCAGCCGGTTGTTAAATTTCCTTGAAACGCTATGTTTAGGCGTCGTACCTAAGAAGAAGGATAGGTAAGTGATCGATAAATGAAATGTGAAGCTGTTAACCAGAGTTGTTAAAGGTGAAACTCGTTGGTGGAGCTTCGATTCCAGTTGCTTGCTGCAGTGCGACACCTAACTGTCCCATTGGTGGCATCTGATGTGTCGTCTGCTGTGCTGGTTGTGTGCTACCGGATTGCTGCGATGAATTCGACGGAGTCAAACCACCGGATCCGGAACCTTCTGTTGAACGGCTCTGACTTCTAGCTACAAACAGCTTGTTTCACTTTCATTTCCTTTCAAGATCAAGCTTCTACTTATTTGCACTACTGCAACCAGTTTTATTATCGGACAGGCGTCCTGAAAGTTGCTGAAGGACTAGAACATTTATAGCCCCACCAATGCAAGTGAGCCTTTTGTCGACCAAACAGGACATTATTAGGCTGCCAAATTGACTCACCGTTTGTGCCGGTACCGTTGGTCTGTAAAGAGGTTTGATGTTGTATCGAATACATCTTTGCAGAGGTGGCAACTGTCTGTTGGTTAGTGATTGTGGTTAGATTGATAGCACATTTAATGTGCTTTGAACCTGAGGACGGTAACGAGGATGTCGCTGGTGCAGACGAGGAACCCGACGGTATCGCGGAGGTGGATACTGTTGTTGCTGATGACGGTGCTGATTCCTCCTGGGAGTAAAGTGATGCTCTGTCTACAAATATTGCTGGTATAACTTCTATGGAACGATCTAACATAATTATGAATCCACGGGCAGAAAGACTGCGAGTGATTCTGTCTCCAAGTTTGCATTCCAATGGCAGTTAGTATAAGTTCGAATGTACTTTAAATGCCGACGTCCAAATGAACTTTCAGTTCTAAACTGATGTTGGAATTTATTTAAGGTCTCAGTTCAGTGAAATGAACTTTAATCATTGGAACGTTTCTGGAGGATGAAGAGAGAATAAATAAGGTTGCGCTGAATTTTTGCAAATTCCATCCGTTCACGTTTAATTTGTAACCAAAGACAGGATGGAAAGTTGATAACTCATATCCCTCTAAATTTCCTTTTATCACTTTATTTATTAAGTCGAACAGAAGTCAAAATATGTGAGCTATAAAAAGCTTATGAGTGATGAGTTATATTTGACACCTGAAGATTACTCAATAGTTTGGGGATGGGAACTTTTCAAATAACCAAGTCTACATAGCTGCATTTAACATGTAACACTGTCCGTAAATGCTATCATATCTGGATTCAGTAATTCTGATGACACCATCAGTGATAGTTTAATGTGCTTTATTTAAGCATTGATTGATCAGGGCAAGATATGAAGCTCAATTTAAAATTAATTTTGGTCCTCTCATTTTTTATCGCTTCATTGCTTTGTACTTAATTCTTTCTTTGCAGAATGATTAGAAATTCCTTTAAAAGGAAAGATAGTTTACTAGCATTCTTCTTATCAATAGGAAGAACTAACCAGTGGCAGAGGATGAAGTGAGATTCATCAGCCACGTCGATTGGCGACCAACTTTTTAATTTCGAACTTAGTTGCCAAACATGAATTGTGCAGATTATAGATAATTTTGAATTGCTAATTTTAACGATTACTCTTGTTTGTTATGACTGCTGTTGTTGTTGTTGTTTTCAAATTACAAGTGTATTTTTATCGAGATTTTCTTTGATTCGACCCGAATGTCCTTTTTGCAGGTGGAGTCCTCTGAAATTTCTCAAGATCAAAGGCGACTCATAAAAGATAGCACATTAACGAGATATGTGCAAAAACAAATATATTCCATCTTTAACGCTAGTCTACTTAATTTGTGCATTTGTGAAAGACACAGTTTAAAAAGTATGACTGTTAAATTAAACGGAACTTTGATGTCCCTCCATTAGTGCGATTATAGAGAAGACCATTCAGAAGAATTTTAGGATATTTCCTGATTGGAACATTCCTTTCCTAGAAAGTTAATCTGTCAATAATTACTTCAAACAGTCATTCTTATTATATAAGGAGCTACAATATTTGTTTTCTATTTGAATTATTAGCAAATCAATTTAGATTTAATTTGCTTCATTCAAAATGATTTTAATATTCCGGACTAAATCATAAAACAGCACAGGAGAAGAGCAAATATTTGGAAATTAGCAAACAGAAATTCTCGCACTGACAGTTATCGTTCTAGTGAATCAATCACTTACATGTTCACCCTCTAAGAGTGTCCTTTGAACTTGCCCTAAGTAGAATGTTAAATGATCCATCCATCGTACCTGAAATACCTTTCTGTCCCTTGCAGACACATAACAAATGGCGCCAGCTTGGTAAGCTTATGAACAATGACTGCCTAGTAGACTCATAGCTTTCTTCCCCTTCCCTTTCATAATTATCCTCAGAACCGGCCGTACCTGTGTTGGCTATGCTACAGCTCTGACTAGGATATGTGATTCTGATTCCTCACACATCCTTGTGCGTAATGCATTGTCAACGAAGGATACAGATGGCTGAACGTCGTCAGAAGGAGAAGGCTCACTCAAGTAGCTGCTAGCAATATTTCTTGCACATTTGTTATGTCGATCGGTTTCGGTCAACAGAAACAACCGTCACATATTTGCATTTAACATCACCGATGCAAGCATTCACAAACACACACACATCTGAATGCGAACGAATCAATGGTATGTAAATCAAGGAAGTAATGCACCTGCAATGCCTTTGGGATTGGATTAGCACTGCTACAGTACCACCCGGAAACTCTGGTAATTAAATATTTCAGCACTCGTTATGCACAATGTACTGATAGTGATGCTACTATCAATGGGATGATGATAAGCTGATACTGTTACTGCTACAACGCCTTACAATGTTACCAGATTGGAAACAGACAAGAAATTGACGGAATCGTTTAAGTTTGCCTGAAGTTATGTAAATACAATGAGCGATGATTCACCGCGGCTAACTTATTTGCATATATACCGAAGGTTGTAGATGTTACTGGTTACATATTTGGCATTCAGATGCTGCTTATGATTCTGAAGGAGGCAGAGATTTTAACCTCGTTTAATTATTAAACATTATTTTAATTAATCTTATTAATTGTTATTAGACATATATTTTAATTATTTTAACCTAGGATATATTTCTATCTAGCGGTTAATTTACTAGCTTAAAGATCATCTCTAAAGCGCTCATTTTCGAGCCACCTTTTCAGTAGTCATTACTTTCATATCCAGTGAATTCCTCTATACCATGCATTAAATGATGCTGGATTTATCAATAAAATCAAAAAGCTTTAAAAAAAAATAGCCTGTTTATGCTTGAAATGAATTTACGAAGTTTCAAGATAAAACGTTAGAAGATAAAGAAGAATTAGGCAGATATTTCATGTAGTCGTTAGCTTCTTCATATGCAACCATGTCTTAGAACTGATGTCAGAAAGATCCCATGAATCTGGTTAATACTAATTGCTCCATAGCAACAAAAAAAAAAAAAAAAAACATTCATGAAAAAGAATAAAAACGGAAGCAGAAATGAAGGAAGGTTTCCATATTTCTCGAACGAAAGAAAAAGCCAAATATTCTGAGTCATTGTATGGTGATGCCCGATGCCTGCATCGTTAATTTAAGATACAGGAAGTCAGGAACGTCTGCAAGTTGCCCATTATGACGGGTAAGCATGATGCGACATTTCCGATGATATAAATGAATTTCATTGAAAATGAAATGAAAAATTATTTTTGTCGGATTTCCTTTTACATCTGTATTACCAGAAGAACATTTGTGAAACTATTACGAGATTGCAAGACCGTTGAAATTCACAAATAGACACTGTTAAGGCTCGCTAGTCTGATTCCGCCAAGTGAAAGTTAATAAGAAAAGGAATTTGAAATGGCGAGTAAATCACAAGTTATATCACCTATATTTTAATACTATGACATCAAACCAAAAAACATCTGGAATAGAATTTTTATGATCAGATTTAGTGCAACAGTGAGGACTATTTGAAAAGTAATGAAATTGACGTGAATATTTTCTGTTTAATGTGGTAAATCTCTGAAACTTAAGTAATTAATAAGCTTGAAGTACATTATCTCTATCTAAAATAACTATCAAATGAGAAGTAGTAAACTCACACAGTGTTCTCGGGTAATGATCTAATTCAAGTTTAAGAAATCTAACAAACTTGCCAGAACAATGAGAGAGATTTTCTTTCGTGATAATTGCTACAGCTAATGAATATTCTTCGATCTCTCCTCACAGAATTCCCGTAATCGTAGGTAACTGATTAAATTTAGTCGAGTACCTACCGCTACAAATCAAATAATTTATGTCAGGTAATAGACTGATCCATTGGGAAGCTAATTAATATGGGAAGGAAAATTCAAAACAAAAAAAGAACTCTGCTCGGTGGTTCATCCGCCGAATCACTATAACTGAGGAGAAAGAATTTTGCAGAACAAAACATGTTGGAATATGAATTCATGTTGAGCAACTTAAAGTAGCACATTTCATTAGCGGAAATTGAGAAAGTTGATAGGAAGCCATCGCTGGATTCTGCCGTCAGATTTCCCATACAATGATCATCATTTTCAAACTTTTCATTTGCTCATTTTTCCCTCTACTTCACAGAGTTAAAGGAGTGTGACATGAAGGGAAGGGGTGATTTCAGTGTGAAGTATTTTGTGGTGCAAACAACTTACTTGTTTCTGCATAGGCTAGAACTGTTGTCACAATAGTATCCTGAAGTGTTTGGGCTTCACGATGAGCAGTTGCTGTTGCTGGCTGAAGTAGACGAAGCTTGAAGCTCGGAAAAGTACGGGAGAAGGAAGGATATGTACACCAGAAGTGAAGTGCAGCGGGATGAAGGATCGCTTGGCGATCAATCGCTCTTGGAGCGCCTGCAAAATAACTTCCCTAAATGACTGAGTTTGTGGGAATTTTTACGGAATAGTTTCGCGCATAAAGTTAAGGAGATGTTCTGATTGCACTACGTTGAACAAAGTGAGCAAAAATTTCTCTCTAGTAAGGTAGGAAGATGGTTGTTAGCTTTAGATGGAAACAATCGTTTGAAAATTTATTCCCATTATAGTAAACAAATCGAAATTTCAAATCAGGTGTCAAATTTACAGATCAGAATTCGAAACTGAAAATGAAATTTTCAAAACTGCGCAATTAATATTGAATTGAAGTGAGACTAGTAAAGTTCATAAAAAAAGAGTTCTGATCTTTCATGCTTAGTGGATGCACTTTATGGAGAGCTTAAGAAGAAATGCCTTGTCGAGAAAAGAAGAGAAGGAAGTTTAGGAGTCACCTTAGATCGATTTAAAAGAGGTCGTGAGTATTCTTTCACTTATTTCATAAGCCTCAATCATTTCAATCACCTTTCATTGTTGAACTTGAAATCAATCAGAAGTCCATCCATCTTCCGTTAAGTACATTATTTGAAGACGGACATTTCTGAAGCAATTTTAGAAGCCTTTCAACACTTCCATTCAAATCATCCGGTCTAAGGCTGCTAAGTTCNTTTACTTTTCGGTCTAAGGCTGCTAAGTTCATTTGTTTCTGCTGACGATAAGGCTGCTATCCTATTTGAAAACGAGCAGCTGAGGAAGTGAGATGATAACAGCCCTGGCTAAGTTCTCTACCTGTATGAAATTCAGTGAATTTTCCGGATAATTTCGGTAGAAATACAGTTGCTAAGAAATTTTCTCCGAAGATAAAAAGGTGAGATAGCTGAAGAATGTTAAAAGAGATAAAAGCACGAGTGGCGGAGAGAGACAGACTAGCTAGATTGAGCTAGACGTTACCTTAGCAAGTGTACCACGGCCAAAAAGATCACTCTTTCTGGCCAGGTCATAGTACTTCTAGCACTACACCTAACAAGCAACTGCTCTCCTCTCTATTTCAGGCCTTCAGTCTTTCAGCTGTTTTTCAGATCTTGCAAGAACTGAAGTGAACAAGGCCCTAAAAGTATTGGCTCTGTGTCTGTCTGTCTGTCTGTCCGTGTTTGTCTAAGTACACATCTGTCTCTTCTCTTGCTATGTGGGTGTGCGGTGTACGGGAGAGTGTACATACCTAGGAGGAAGAATGGACCATATGGCATTAGGGGAGAAGAAGCAGGTGATGATAACCTAATGATTTGGGCCAGGAGATGGCATGAAGAAACTGGACGGAACAGAAATTTACCATCGAAGAGAAACTTTTCGCCCTGTAGCTCAGAAAACCTCGGGCAAACTGTGAGCATTAACGGGTTGGCCCATTCAAGTCTCGCCTACGTCTGTGCTAATTCTTGTAAACAGGAAGGATATTGAAAGTAACAAACCTATAAGAGAGGAATTTGAGCCTAAAGGATGGGATGGCCCATAATCTAAGCTATCTTTTCCCATGCTATCCCAAATGGATTTCCTTCACCCTATAATAATAATAGTCTAATTAACACAGTCCTTTCAGTCATTATGAGTTATTTCTAATTAATAACAGTTAATGTTGTTGCCCACTTCATAAATCTCTGCTTAAAACAGGCATGGCCACTTAGGTTCGCGCAGATCCGGCCACATACTCACCTCATTTCAATAATATCAAAGAAATGTTAATGGAATATTTAAGAACACTGGGGTTGCTGTCGTCTATTCAAATTTCTGAAGCTGTGTGTGAGAGAAAGTGCATGCAGCATGTTTCCCTTCCTCCGGACCAGAAGTTTCAGGATATCTTTGGCATGAGTTGCTTGGGTTTGTCTATTTTATTAACAGCCTCATTTCCAATATTTTTACGTTTTATTATAGAATTTCTCCAATAAAAGCTATTTCCCTTTTACACATTTGCTGCTTCCAGGCATCCTTTACAATCTCCACCAATATCCACTACGCAGCCAAGAAAGTTGTGTGTCACTACTTCAGGACATCTACTTGCGCTGATAATGGTTACATTTAGGGAAAGGAAGAAATTATCATTATCAGAGCTTAACGAAAGGGATGTCTATCAGATCCGTGATGATAAAGTATTTAGGTACTGGGTGAAGGTCTGAGTAAAAGTGATTATAAGTTAGCTAGGAGACATTAAGAGTTGAAAAGATTGGACAAGAATAGCAATAAGCAATAAGGGATAATGAATGTAAGGAGATGAGCTCGAAGTCGAATAGTTGCACTCATTCCACACTCTCATCGAAAGCACTCCTCCGACTACTTCTCATTTCGAGACCAGCAATTGCAGCTGGCTTTCATCCTACACAACTATTGTGCCTTCCTTTTCTTGCTTCTTTATTGCTACCTCTTATCATCGCAAATTCTCTCCCTAAAAGTGCAATAAATTTGCATATCTCTTAGATAAATTCTATTTGACGTACGGTAAGATCGTCGGTAGCAACGACGTAATAACTATTTTCAGACGTGATCAAAGCTGATGAGAGGATTCATTTGATTGAGAAAGTGATCAGTCTTATAGTTCATTCTGCAGTTGGGGTATTTGAAGATGGGATGACAGCTGGAGATGTAATTCCGAAACTGACCAGTCACGGTGAATTATCAGTGTTTATTTGCTTGTTTTTGTCGCGATGTTACCAAACTGCTTGCAAGCACTTTGCAAAATTTTATAAATTAGCGTTTAAAAAGGTGTGATGCTTACTGTTATGGAAATAAATATGTCAAAATGAACAAACACTTAAGAGTGCACTGCTACAGGGAGATTCTAGCTTAAGTTGCTAAGGATGGATCTAAAGACTGAGATGTCAAATGGCCTTCACATTCTGATTCCCGCACCTCTCCTTCAGAAAAATGAAACTCGAAAAAATTTACACTAGAACAAAAAGATATTACGTTGGAGAAAAGAGACAAAGGATGTTTGTACATATTTGCTTTTTCTTAAAGGTTCGAATTTATATATTTACTATTCATTCTATCTTCCATTATTTCTTATTAAACCATCTACTGATTAGTTTAATGAGAAGTGAATTCACAACTTTTATTCAAGTACTTCGTTTCACGCTGAAAAACAAAATACAATATTGCTGGTGAGAAGGAACAATACGACCCGCCTGCCGTATCATTCAGTGGTAGGAACTCAAGGAACTGAATAAGTAGTGGTCATCATTAGCTTAGTAACATCACACTTAAAAATGGCAATTTTTTTAGCACTTAGCAGTTGTAATCGATTTTTCCCAAGGATTAAATTAAAGTTTTTGTTAATTTCTGATGCAGGAAATTAAGCTTTCACTTGCTTACTTCCCACTTTTATTAACTTTTCACAACTTCTGCGGTGGTAATCCTACATTTGCCCTTCTTGGCCTTTTAAATCTTTTGTTAAAAGATAAAATATTAAATTTTATGCTACAATTGTATTATCAAGCAAAACAAGTGACATTATTTGAAATTACGTTAAAGTGGTTATCTTTCACAGCTACACATCGCGTTGTTTTCTAGTAGAGATGACAATCACTCCATATTCTCTTTAT
Organism: Setaria digitata; assembly: GCA_003640385.1. NCBI lineage: Eukaryota > Metazoa > Nematoda > Chromadorea > Rhabditida > Setariidae > Setaria > Setaria digitata. The sequence continues at coordinate 107,232 of RCAB01000096.1, forward strand.
CTCAAATCATTTTATGTCTATAGTAAACATTTGACATACTTAAGGACTTATATACTCTCGAAAAAAATTAATTCCCTAACTTTAAAATTTAGTTCAAATCGCAGTAGTAATTAGTGGAAAAATTGCCATCTTGATCCACGTCATCTTCATTTCCAAATTATTACTTTCCTTTCGTTTAACTATTTTTTCAGGTGATTAAGCTCATTTTCCTGTGTCATCACAGTTGTAAATCAATCCTTTGCCACATCAATAAACTGCAAATAAACATTTGAGCTGTTTGCAGTGTGAACTTTGATAAAGTGCAACTTCAGTCGTCAAGACTTCAGAGATTATTCCTACGGAACTACAAAGTAAATCCATTTTGTTATCCTCACAGCAGTGATTTTTTAGTTTGAAATTCATTCCGAACTGCGAGCATTTCAACAGGAACGTCGAAATCAAATGAATCATTTCGTTAACGTTGTTAGCATCAGAACGGAAATGTGTACTAAACAGTTTCCAACATTACAACGGAAACGTGTGATATACGTTGCTAGTAACACAGGAAAACGTGCGCCATGCCATATCGAAGTTATGTCACAAAGCTTAACTTGTAATGGTGATTATAATGAATGATTCTAAGCAGCGTTTTGAGTAACAGGTGTTTTGACACCTTTACCTTTGGTCACTTTGTAAGATCTGTCTGACATCTCTTTTGATGCCTAAACAACGTTACATCTCTTTTTGATGCCTAAACAACAGCTTTAAAATTGACTCGTTGAAATAGCAAAACTTAATGTCCTGAGTTCCCGAAGTTTTTCGCAAATGTGACTCTTTCACTTCAGTCTGATTTTCTTTATTCGTTAGCATATAAATGCAAGTAAGTAATGTGTATTGAAATACTCAACAGTGCTTCTAAGAAATAATTATTTCTATTCTTATAAACTTATTTGAAGAACGAATAAAGCTTTGTCTCATCAGTAAAATTGCACAGTTATAAGACTCGCCTTAACTGTTATCAGCTTCTAGTAAGTTTACTTGGATGTTCAGCCTAATCTTAAATGTCTACGGACTTATCAACAACCAATAAATCATTTTCCTATTCAGAGCTATGAATTATGCGACAAAGCACATTAATCTTGTTTGGAAGGCGGCATATATCAAAAAAATAGAATAAATTTGTGTGAAAACTCCAGAATGCCTAGTTATCTGTGAACTTCGCAAACTTCACAGACTCAGGATCAAAACTTGGATCGGTGGTTAAGCACTTAGTGTAAACACGAATTTTTAGCACTATCACAAAGTAGTTTACTTCCGAGGCTTTTATGGCTCATTTCTGCAGCTGTGATGCTATAAGATGCAAGCTTCGATGTGATTATTTATATTACTTCGAAAACTTCTCTCTTCGAGGAGTGTATGCTTTTGCTGATAGCTTTGCTATTTTCATTTTAAATCTCTTCAGATAACAATAATTACCTATCGCTATACTGCCGAGATAAGAAAGATAAGAAGTAAAGACTATCTGTCCGTACTCCACTATTTTGCATTAAATCCTATTATGTTATAATCTGTGGTAGCTTCAGCTAATCTGAAACATTTGCTAGAATAATTAACAAATATTACTTTTGTAAATAGCGCCCAGGTAATTAATTCTTTTTTTAAAATTCTCTGATTACGCAATCCATAGAACAAGTGCTTATTTTTATTCATTTGTTTTCAAACATGACAAAAATTCGATGATAAAAAATTTTCTGTCCGAGCTTGTATCGTTGTATTTTCTGTCCGAGCTATGTATCAGTACGACGGTCGACGATCGCTACTTCCGTTTCTCTTGTGTAATTTCCGTTCAGACTTAAAAAAATGTATATCAACTATTTTACATGTTTCTTGATTTTCAGCAAAAGATCTTAGCTACAGTATGGTAATCTTTAGCATAAACTTTTCTTTTAATTATTAGCAAATAAATATGACATCGTATTTCTTTGAAGAAGTTCAAATTCAGGCATTTCCGTATCGTAAATGATTTTAAAAACAGCTTTAAAAAAAAAAAAGATTTTGAAAACAGCTTTGGGCAATATTGGTTCATTGAAGTATGCTTCGGTAGGCTTTTAATCTTAAATTTTTCGACTATAATTTTTTTATGTCAATTAATGTAAAAGTGTGACAAATACATTCTATCAACAAGAGTCAGCTTTTAAAAGTGTATAATGAATTTTTTCTGGACAATTTCAAAGCGTCTTGATGATTTCTCTTACATTCTCAGCATTGTAAATAAAAAAAAAATCTTAATAAAACATAAGGCGGAGAAATGCAACTTGAGCGCTTATTGATTAAGTGATTGAAAAATGAACAAAACTGACGAACTTAGAAATACATTCTAGAGGAGCCAAAGAGTCAAACAGTAGCTTTTGTAATAATTGACAAACGATTTTCCAAAAAAAAAAAATTGCTTTAAATAAGGCGAAGAGAGCAAGAAAGTAAAAAAGAACGAGAAGAGTTGTCATTCCAGCAATTCGTTTTTCAGGCATAAATTGTTCTTCATGCCTCGATGAGCATTTTATATTTTTCGTAATTTTTTGCTATCACAAATTCGAAAATCATTAAAAGAAAAGTATAAATTTCGGGAAAGTAAATGAATAACAAAAAAAAAAAAAAGGAAACAATGAAGAAGAAAATAAAAATGGTAGCACACTTTCAGGAATTATGATTTTATTTAACTTAAATTTAAATTATCACCCAGCAAACTATTGAACTTCTGAGTTTCGGTCGTTTAGAGAAGCTGCTATTTGTATAATGTTCAATACGTGTAATAGAAATGCACAATATCTGCCAATGAAATACTTCTCTTAATTCGAGTATTGGCCAAATTGTTAATAGTGAGGGAATATTGTCATCGTCTAGAGAATATTTAATAATTAGTTTCACTTCTTGCTCATATGCATTAGATAGCGTGATAACAATTTGCATGATAATATCAAACTAAAACGAAGGTTATAGCTGCTTTTATGAATATAAATGAAATGAAGAGAAAGAAACAATATGTTCGAATTTATTCGAAAACTTTTTTAAAAATTAGTAAAGTTTTTGCTAGCTAAAAGAAAGCAAGAAATGAAAAAGAGAAGTTTTAGTGAAGAAGAAGTGCCATCTACGACGACTAGTATACGTAGAACCGTGACGGGCAATAAAAAAAGTGCAAGAAACGGTGGAGAATTGTCGATTGGAAGGATGGATTAGGGAAGAGAATCCTTGTGGGGTCGAAAGAGAGATGGGAAAACTGTTCTTCTGGCAACAATACGAGAGGTTTCTGAATTCGTATCTAATCAAGCAGTAAAGTTTTTTCATCGCTTCCTATGAGAATGATGAGAATTTTGGATAGAATGATTGATAAAATTTGAAAAGAATGGACGTGAATAACACGAAATGTGGGATATTCGGAGTTGCACCGCCTTTTCTGTCCGTTACAAAACTGATTCTACTCTTCAACGGTTGCTTCTGTTTCGTCCACTACTTCTGTTTCCCCGGCAATTTTGCTGATTTCATAGGAATCCTTTCACTTCAGTTTTTAATTTAAATTATCACCAAACCGCTGATATATTAATCGTTAAGTAGCACATACTTTTACATTTCCCTTCTCATAGAATAATGAGTCTGTATTTTCATCAGCACCCTCATTAAAATAACGCTTCTTTGTTTGTGTTGTCCATTTCATCATTTAAAATATGGTTTGGCAAAATTTCAGCGGTCTAAATTCTTTTCAAAAAATATTTAATTTTTAAATTTTTGTTTCACATATTTATCGGCCTCTTGATTCCGCAATAATTTGAAGCTTTTTTTTTATTTCAATTTTTAAAGACTTATCAAGGTTTGCAAGCTTTACGTTTGAAGAACTTCAGGATGGTCTAATTTAAAAATGATTTATCAGTAATTAGCCAGAGAAGGGTGTCTTTGAAATTAAAAAAAAAGAAAAAAAGCAAAATGATGAATAAAAACCAAAAAAAGATTTTTTCTAGAAACTAAAAGGTATGGTGACCGTAGCAGAATGAACTCCTGAGAGTTAATCAGTGTGTCATTATTTCAGATATTGCATATCAGGTCCCCTTCATTTCCATCAAGCTAATCCCGACGAATTTTTTCATACTCCTCGGTTTAGGCCCAAGTGACATTAAGCCTTTGCAGAAAGATCAAGCAAGTATTTTGGCGGTATCATGCACAAAAATGGAAATGTGATATCAAGGAAATGTGTTGTTGGGTCCCAGAGGGCATCTACCGAGAGCTCGAGATTGTGTGTCGCTTGCATAAACTTATTACGCCCGCGGGAGATTTCACACCAGGAAGAAACCAAAGAAAGCAAATGTTTTGGAATGCAAGAATGAAGAAGGAAGAGCATAAAACTGTGAGGTGGTAGCAGGATAGATTGCAAAGAAGTAAGTAGAAAAGGGAATAGAATGAGAATGAGACCACCCAAGCAAGCAATTTTTTATCCCGAAACTTTTTTTAAAACGATCAAGCTTGATCCCGACGGAGAAGTTTATGGGCTGAACGCCAATAAAACTTTTAAGCTTTTCTTCTCTGGACTTGCTTCCGCAAAAATCAGCCATCATCAAGACTAGAAATTGTCTAATTCAGACAATCGACAAAAATAGCGGTCTTTTTTGAAAAGCCCGAAAAATGAGCACTCTTCGTAGTAGCATGCACAATATTGAAATCGCATTGGCGGCTTCTTTTCTCTTCAAAATTTTCTAAAAATGTTTCTTTTTTTAGTTCTCATGCTTATGATTTAAAATTTTCTAACCAAATTCAAAATAACTGTCTATCCTAGATCTTTTCTTCTCTTATCTTCTATATCCTTTGTTTCACCCTGACATATCACACTCTCAATTTTACTATCAAGCCATTGGTCACTGTGGTTCTCAATTACAACAACGCAGAATACCTAACTTCCCTCATTTATCTTCTCTCTGGCCATCTTGCACAACAGTTATTAGTTGATATTTTGAAAAAAGCAATGCAATTTTGTTTGTGGAAGCATTGAACTTCTTTAGAAAGAGAAGGATTCTAATCTTTCAATCATTTTAACTGGAAAATTCTAAGCAATATATGCGTATATATTGCATAATTCTGAACAACAGCCACATGTAGTAGGAGTCTGAACTTCGATGGCTTTAAAAGAAATAATGGGTATTCTTACAATCCTCCTGGAGAGTTCTTTCTTGTTTTGAGCAATCGAGGAAACTGCATCCAAAAAGTTTCCCACTTACGTCTGTAATTTTTCATTTGTAGTGGGTAATGGAAAATTGGATACAATTGGAAAATTATATCGCGATGTGTTCATGTACTTCACTAATTGGTCAAAGAAACGAAGTATTCATCTACTCGCCAAACAAAGAGCAAATACACTTTTATAAAAACTGCTTGTTTCCGTCTGACCGGTATTGCGATGTTTAAAAATACGTTACATGATCAGGAATTTTAGACCCTGTTGTTTGCATCATATGTAGTAGTGGTCTGATACATGACAATAAAGAAGTACGGTGCTCTTTAAGAAGCAAAAGTCAGGTTTACCCAAGTTTGAGACAGCGCTTTCTATCATACTGAAGCTGAAAAAGGACTTCGAAATTCGTGTTTGATGAGAAATTACTTTGTATAAAATGGAAGGCATACTGCCACTGTAAACGGTATGCTTTGGGAGAGTCAGAAAGAAGAACTTAAAAAAAAGTGCTAATACAAAAAAAAAAACCCCGTCTCTATTAAAAAATTCGATGTTTAAATTTGCTTCATAAAGATCTATTATTACATGAAAATAAACAATTTTCCCCGGTTCAGGAAGAAATTAAAAGATTGATACAGAGAACTTCTAAATTTGTGGAAGACATTCGAAAAAAAATAGACAAATTGAATTAATTTAAAGAGTTTTTGGCTCTACCATTTTAGGAAATACCTCTACAAAAAGTCACTTGCGATCTTTATTCTATTTTCATGATCATTACGGATTTGATTACACTTCACATATTTGCTTATTTTACAAATCCGACACTTTCTTCATGATAATCCAAATGCCAAAGATCTAATCATATCAAACACCTTCCTTCTCCTGCTAATATATAATAACTTCATTATCACATGATTCCGCATGACTACTACGATTGATAAGCTTTAGCTAGGTCTAATACCTTACAGTCTTATTTAAAAAATTGTACGGAGAGCGGAATGTGTTGCCATCTAGAAAAGTTATCCACTCTACCGTACTACTAAGTGATTCACAATAAATGGATTACCTGCCCGTGGACGACGGAAGTAAACACGTGGTGTTAACGTGGCGGAAACAGTAAAGACGTAATGTTGTCGGAGGCGCAACTTGACAACAGCCGCTTACTCCAGCACGCCACCTATTAAATATACTATAACACATTCACATACAAAAAGACATACACAACACATACACATACAACATACACACACACACACACACAGACACATACATACATACAAATATACATGGCGGATAGGCGTTCCTTTAGGATTCAACTATCTCGTTCACTTGCACTACAGAATATGCTAGATGGAGAGAAGTAGAGATAGAGAGGAAAGAAAAGATAAAGAAAAGGTAGGAAAAGGAAAGAATGTGAATGGTTCGTCAAATTACTGTAGCAATGTACGTGTCACCGTTGCGTGCTTCAACGTCAACATTTTATGTTAAAATTTGATTTTCAGTACTTCCATCGATTTTACGTTGACTGCTAAAATATTTAAATCATGATTTATTGGAAATAGACTGATTATCGATGACTGAATGGATGAAGCGGAATGGTGCCGGAACTCGTCAGGAAGCTGGAATGCTCCGTCTGAAAACTTCTCTTATCTACTGCTGTTTCTATTTACTGATACTGATATGCAGGATACAAAGTTTGTGGCACGTCGTTTCTGATATTTAATTTGCTATTCGATTAGCTCGATCGTAGTCCTTAATTAATTAAATATTCAATTAGCCAAGCAGGAGGATTACTTAATTGGAATAAACAATACTTAAAGTGATTTGATTTAGTGAAGAGAACAATAACTTCATTCATCTTAGTCAGAATCAGTTGGTTTAATCTAGTTCAGATTATTCATTTACTTTAGATAATTTCCAGCTATCGCTTGCTGCTAGTTTCAGCGCTATTGCAATTTTTTTATAACACGTATTCCAGATTTTTCCGAATTTAGATTTGTTATTAAAGTCAGTTGATATAAAATGCTTTCTTACCTTCAAGCTTGACTGATCACATCATATTGATCATATTGATGTTTAATGGATAACATGAATCCTATCTTACAACTAGCTATTATGAACCGTATCACTGATAAGGTCTTGTTCGGTGATAGTCGCATTACTTCCTCTTTACGGCTGGTCTAGTTGCTCAGACATGTTAAAGGAAGAACCGAAAAATACCCGCAGAACTGTAGGTCAATTACATGAAAGCTTTTGGCCTATCACAATACAAAAAAAAGACTAGTTTCATCATCTTGCTATTATTTTTGTAAAAAAGTACAGTTTGGAGTGGCAATATTAAGAGCAGAGTTTGATTTTTAAAGTTTTTTCTAGAGCACAATATTGTTTTGAAGTTAGTTTCTAGAATCTAACTTTAACAAAAAACGCAAAAAGAAGGAAGCGAGAAACTTCTACTATGTTATAAGAAACTACTCAAATTAATGGAATGGTCACAGCAATAAACTTTTCTAAATGCTGAAAATTTTTGTATTCAAGATGAAAGAATAGCAGAAAATCTAGAAGAAGTCACTTCTGGTTCAGGGACAAGTGGACAAGAATTTGGACTAATAATCATTTAGAGAAGGATCACGGCACTCTGGATGACTAAGTTTCGAGTATTAGATGACAAATTTTAATGATTTGTACAGTAGAAAATAGAACCTAGCAACAATGGATTCATTTCAGTCACACTGTTTTGTCTTTAGTTTTATTTTTATTCTAAATTGTTTCGGAGATTTTTTATGCGTTCATTTTCGAGCATTACGTCCAGTTTCTTTTTCTAACCTTTCCTCTGCTACCTCAATGAACCTAACTCTATCTCTGTCTCATGTGAAATATTTCGCACACTAGAAGTTATCTTATAGTGTCATGAAAACTCTTCAGAAGACTCAATCGCCAAAACCAATCTCTGAAATTTGAATAAGACTGATTTTATGCTCCTAGATAGTAAGCTTAGCTAAAGAGACTTTTTTGCCAATATCTTCATAAATATAAAAAAGTCTCAAAAGAAGCAATTAAAAATGAAGCTGAAAAATGCTAACTGCAATTGAAATGCGATAATAACAGTATGTAAACATGGACACATTTATAATCTGGTTCTAAAAATTATTAACTTTGTCAAAAGCATACGGTAGTGAAAATTGCCGAACATTCGAAGAGTTGCTTTCAGAGAGGATCACTACAAAAAACTTCAAAACTATTCTTAAAAAGTTCCGAAAATTACAGTCGTCTTGACGTCTGTTGTCCACAAATTAACGAAATTTCCAATAACTTTTCACGGTGTTCCCACCAAATCCACACCTTCTCACTTATCGTATATGAAATTACTTTTGAAATTAGTGCTTGAATATGAATTTAAATTTGTGACTTCCGGAAATTCCGAACAGTTTGTAGGTTTCGCAATTATTGATTTAATATATGACTTGAAAGAGACATATGACATCAGTTTTATGAAAACTGGTCAATGAACTTGTAGTTCTAAACGAATGCTGATCATAGAATTGGCTGAGTAGGTCATTTTCGTTTTGATTCAAGAGTAACTTGAATGATTAGATGAAAAATGAAATGCACACAATAAGTTCTAGCATCAGATGAAATGCTGACATCTTATTCAGTGAAGGCAGAGGCCTTGCTAGATCTCGGTTCTGGATTTTTGATAGTGAAATTAAAAAAAAAAAAGGATCCCTAAACCGAGTGAACGGTTTTAGATCCCTAGACTGAGGTAATGGTTATTCCAGTAGCAATTTTTAAGGAATGAAGAAAAAATGTATTTTTCAGCACTCGAGTATGAGACTTGGTTGTGTGAAAACGGTTGGCAAGTGACATCCCAAAAAAATTCTTACCTTTAGGAATGGTCTATCTTATATTACTAGTAAGCAAAACTTAATCAGTCTTCAATAAGTATGATGTTCAAATATAGCTTTCTTTCAAACTACCTTGGTATATATTTGTTCTAAAGGCCATCACTCCTTGAATGTCCAGTGTTGGGAATTTTTTGATGACTGCGCTAGTTTAGCTTACTTCCCAAGCTTTCCTTTTAATTAGGAATCATTTCCGTAACAGAACTGACAACTCAGAAATCGCTAAAATATGGAATAATCACTTTTTCTGGACAGAAACAGCAGATAGTTCTCTCCTTTATATATTTGCCTTGTTGTTATTAACTAACATATGTCAAGTTTTAAATTGTCAATTTGCGAACTAATAAATGTATACTTTTAAACATGGTTTGTTTCTAAAAGTTGTTAAGTTATATTTTTGATAAAAATTATTTTCTATTGGAATAGACACAGAAATAGTAATTTTTATTTTTATGAATCTTGAGTCATAAGAAAAATTCTCATCGACACATAAAATGGCGAGAGATAAGGAGCCCAAGTCAAATTTGTCTTGTCGCTTCCACGGTTATGGTACTACTTCATTCTTTTTATAATAGAATAGTGAGGTAAATGGTAGCGCCATTCATAAAGTTGTGCTTAAAACGAGTTTTCACCTCTAAAATCGTATTAGTGGCATCAGCGTACGAGATAGATATGTAGTTTTCGATGGCAAGGACGTTGTGATTGTTCGGTGGATATTTCATGCACCCCATAACCTAACAACAAAAAAAACTGTTACTTCTTTTGTACAGCGTACAGAAAATGTCATCTTGTGGACAAAAAATATAACAGTTACAGGGTTGTGCCAGAAAACACTGTTTCTTTTTGTCCTGAAAAAACATCAAGCGAAGGAAGATTATAACATTGGTTTCATGGGAGGATTCTTTCTTTGTTACAAACCTTACAAATGGCGGCATTCACAGTAGTTTTTGCTTAGAAAGAAAGGTATCCATTCTTTTAAATATGACAATTTTGCAAAAGTGCGCTTTCGAAAAGGACAAGATGTAAACTGGTTTATTGGCACCGTAATCGACCATGTATGAGCTTGCTTCAAATCACAAACTCATAATTGTTTGAAATGATTAATGGATCAGTGTTTGAGGGAAAGTATAATTTCCTCTTTTTACGCACTTATAAGTAGCAAGAATCATGAATTAGTCAGACACTAATGAAACAATCTGAACCTGATTAACCCAAATGTCTACTCATTCTCACAATAATTAAGCTGATTTTAATGGACCCTGTGTATTTTAGGTTACTGCTTTATCGCTGAAAAACAGCGAAGAACCCGACAAACTCTTCTGTGGAAGAGTCATTTTTTTTTTCTGTTCCTTCTTTTCCCATAAAATATTGCGAAATTCTGGCCATTTCTTCAATGGAGAAATGTGTAAGCTTATCACATTTTTATTACCAATTCTAGCTACTACCGTAACTGTCCTTTTTCTTCTGCAAAACAATTTACGCTACACCACGGAATCTTCTGCAAGTTATCTGTTGTTCTTGCACCAAATACTACTGCTCCGTAGTCCTCCTTTGGAACACATTCGACTTTGATATTGGCGCCGACCATACACACCTATATTCGCTTTTTGCTCCTTCAGAAACTTCGAAACTAATGCCTGACAGGCAATCTACGAAGCAAAGGAACTCCATATGAAAGTCTTATTAGCTATGGCACAGAACAGAATCCATCTCGTCGAAGCATCACGTAAATACGACTACCAACAACGCAATATCCGATCCTTGAATGCACTGATCAACACCATTCATTCTGTCCGAGCTATCTTTTCCACCGTGCGGAAGAGCTCATTCGTTTAGCGTTGGTTTAGCAAAACTAAGTTTGCTTCAATATCATTGCATTTGGTGGTTTGTCCGAAGGAATAATATCTTTAGTTCCCTGATATTATCGGAAATGGAGCGGCTGGCTCAGGTACTTAGGTCACTTTCTTTTACTATTCCAGAAAGAGTCTTTTATTTCGTGTCTTCCAGATGATTGAAGTCACTTAGCTGCTACTTCCTTACATTTCTAATATCCTTCCTCTTCTGTTACTCATTGAATAATTTTCAAAGACATCTTATTTCTCTCTTTATTTCTGTTTAATAAAAGTTTTTTTAAAGAAGAATTTTAGGATTAATAGTAGCGTTTTTCACTCATTTGTAAGAAGAAATGGTTTCTTCATAATGTGGCTGCATAGTGCAAAAAGTTTAAGGGCTCTTAGTCTGAGCGGATTTTTAACGATGATACGAAGGGGCCCATGTCATTGGTTTCAGAATATAGTCGGAATAAATTTATGTTTCAAGAAGATGTATTTTAAAGTAATTTGAGATAGTTTAAGAGGAAAATAAGATATTGAAATTTCCTGGAAATGCGGTGTGGTCTCTTCTTTTTATTCTTAGTGAATCAGCGAGGAGTTAATGTTTTTCAGCTTTACGCAGGACAGCTAGATGCCCTTGCTATCTCGACTATCAGGGATTACTTTGTCAGTTATAGCAGGCGGTGTTTATTATTTACGATTAGAAAAATGGCGTTTTGATTCAGAATATGCTCCACGAAAGATACCTCTGTTGAATACTGCGGATTGTGCAGATTTCAGTACTTCTTCATTTCCTTCCGTACATCCTTTTCCACAGAGTAAATGGGATCACAATTGGGATAAGTAAGTTTATTATTTAGCCAATATTTTCTTTTTCATTTTCTTCTTTATGCTTTTTGAATTTCATACTGTATGTTAGTCAGCACACTTTTGGCAAGCATGTTATTTAAATGCATCCTTGTTTGTTTAATAAAAGTTGAGTTTGATTGCTTTTATGGCTTCAAATCTTAGATTATGTAAATTTTGACCAGTTCAAATTTGATTGATTTTTGTCCACTGGATTGTCACTTGTAATATGTATAAATTATATTTTTTCGGAAATTGGAAATTTCGCAGGAATTTGTATTATTAAAAGAATTGTTTCTTTTAAATATAATTTTTAGCAACGTAATTTTTTTGCAGTCGAGAGCCGAAATTCATGGTGGATGCTACAGCGTATGAAAAAGCTGATCCGAATATCCGTCAAAATATGTTGAACGAAGCAACGCCCACCTCAAAGCGAAATATTATTCTTATACGACATGGACAGTACTTCATGGATCGTAAAGATAAAAACTATCTTAGTTTGACACCTTTAGGTAACTTTAACTTTTACTTTTTATTCCATGATATTCATGCATTAGGTTCTTTTTTTTTTTTTATTGAAGAAATTGGAACTTTGTTTCATTTAGGATTCTGGATTGTTCAACTTGTTTATTTTTATATATTGTTGTGTTCTAAGAACTTTGCTTTTCATCTTAAATTACAGATTTTTCTTGCAGGGCAAGAGCAAGCGAAGTATTTAGGTCAACGTTTGGCTAATAGTGGTTTGAAGTTTGACAGTGTGGTGATGTCGACAATGACAAGAGCGGAAGAAACGGCTAAGTTAATCCTAAATGAGTTACCACCAACTGTGACAAAAAGTGATCCGTTATTAGAAGAAGGAGCACCCTTTCCACCAGAACCACCTAGCAGACATTGGCGTCCCAAGCATAAAGTATTTACTTACACTGTTTACGGAAAATAATTGAAGACAGTATTTAAAACATTTTATTAGAGTTTATAAAACTGTTGTACACCAGTTTCTCAGTTGATTCATTATCTTTCAGTCTTCTTTCATTTGTGCAGCGTTTTGCACATTTTTCAACGGTGATAGACATATCAAAAAGGTCAGTAGAATGAGTAAACCAATTAGATGTTAGTTATTTGTTCTTGTATTAGTTTTTTTGGTTGAATGCTCTTTTTGTTTGAATTTCGCAACGGAGGGATCACGGATTGAGGCTGCTTTCCGAAAGTACATACACCGTGCAAGTCAGAAGCAAAAGAATGATAGCTGGGAGTTGATTGTGTGCCACGGAAATGTGATACGATATTTTGTATGCAGGTTTGTCGTTATCTTTTCTTTTCTCTTGCTTTCTTTTGTAATTGTCACAGGTTGATTTTCATCACAAACACTTTTGATAGCTAAATTTTATCAGGTTTTGCATATTAATTTTATGAAACAATTGGACCCATCTGTTTTTTCTTTTTGTGTATCACTACTTAAGTAATTTTGTGCTAAAAACCACATGAACAGTTTATTCTAATTTAATATATCCAAGAACAGTTCAGTAAATGTGTAACAACAATTCAGTAACTCTCGGAATAAGAGATTTAACTGATATTAATGAAACCTCGTATTAATAAAATCCGTATGATGAAGAGAATCCCGGTACTTTACAGAGCCTTGCAGTTTCCTCCCGAAGGTTGGCTTCGGATGTCAGTTGGTCACTGTTCGATAACTTGGTTGGTTATATACCCAGATGGTTGTGTTTCTGTAAGATCCGTTGGTGATGTTGGTCATTTGCCTAGTGAAAAGGTTTCTTTCTAGATTGTAATATTTACTCTTTCTAGATTTCAAATTATAATTGTCAAATATTCATTTCCTGTCCTACTTGATGCAATAGACCAAGTTGATCGATCTCATTGTAATTCCCTGAACTTTCAACTTTTAAATTCTATTTTAGTGACACTTTGTAGTTTATATTTTATTTTGTTTAAGCGGTCAAGAAGATACAAAATTTAAATATATCACTTTTGCTGTATTCGCTGTAAAAATTTTATCAGATAATGGCGTGCCTTAATGGATATCTCAACTTATCGTAATCTTGGATGTCTCATCCCGAAATTTTATTTACTTGATGATTGTTTTCTCGGACTTGTGTATTTTTCATATTTTTACCAGAGAATAGTTTTATTATTTTGTTTCAAAATATGATTTCATTAGATCCTGTCTACTCTTTTCAAGTTTCTTTTGGCCTACGGATCCTTACCGGATGAAAAATAATGTGGGTTTCCTTTTAATTACGATATTTTCATCCATTCGACAATATTCTTGTTTTTAATTGATGTTTGCAAATGTGGAATGCTGTCATGCAAATAGCAAATTCATTTGTTATTGAAAAGCATGACATGTTTTCAAGGTTATGTTTTCATGCTTATGTAAACATTTTTTCGCAATAATTTGCGTAGATTTTCATCAAGGAAAAATCCATGATGGTGCTAGAAGTTAGACTTGTTGTCTGAAATCTATGCAGTCTTGGACACTGGGATTTATTTTAAAAAAAATCTGAGGCATAGTTTTGAAAGAATTTGTTCGAATTTTCTCCTTTTTTTTTTGGAGGAGAGATGGGGGGGGGGGGGGGGGGGGGGGGGGNTGAACCGAAAAAAAATGCCATGAATATGAAAATTTTGAAATTTGATTGGTAAATTGGGCCTTTCTGGAGTTTTCGATACTGTAAACGTATTTTAAACATTGCTAAAACTTCCTAACTAATGAAAAAATTTTGCTTTTAATGGTTTCATTTTTAAAACTTTCCTCGCTAACTTGGAATTATTGAGGGAGGTTTGGTTTTAAAGCCTGCCTTGTTAGGCTGTGTCTGTTTGTACTTTTATCTTCGTAGCACTAGCACTTTTTGGCATTGTGCTTTATACCTCTTTTGGTTTAAGAGTGATTTAAATCAAAAAAAAAAAAAGAAAGGGAGAGGAATCCTAAAACAGTTTCGTGATGAAATTCAAAAGAATGATGGCAACAGCGGCAATATGACGAGTTGCCCCACAATAGCTTGCGCTAGCGTTACAACGATCACCAAGACATGAACATACTCGAACCGTTTGTGAATCTGATTCGTAGCGGAAGAGGTCGGATGCTTTGACATCGCGGCACATATCATATCTTCAAAGTAGTTGCCTTGAAAATATTTAAAAACTATAAGAATTTTTTCTGAAATGTTTATGGAACTGCTGTTATATCTATTGTCACAAATTATTGAAAGCTTTCAAACCTATCAAATAAAACCATTGTTCTATTGAAGAAACCATGACGACTTATAGAGGCTGCGCAACCACGTATCGTTAATTTTTTGCCTGTGTTACGTCCTGAACTAAAGTGATATTAAATGTGTGATTGATATGCTGAGAAAAAAAGAGTCTCCAAAAATTTCGACAAGTTATCGAACTTATAGCTACTACATCATAAAAGGGGTTGTAACTTTTATAAAGTGATTTTGGCTAAGTTCTTAAATGTCGCACTTGACTGAGTCTCAGATCATCAAAGAAACTTACCCATAACTATAAAATCCTGAATAAGCGTGAGACAGATTGATTTGCAAGTCACTAGACCAATATCAGACGGTTGCATTGGCTCGTTGCACTGCGATGTGAAGTTCTTCGGCTCATAGAAGTACCTGTAAGTAACAGGATAAGTCCATTAATTCTGAGTGTTAATTTGTCCTTTTAAAATCAATTGCAGTTAGTGCTAATAGTAACTGGTATAATTCGAGAAACACTTCGTATGAGTGAGGAGTCGAAAGGAATTGTCACACTGAGTAGCTCGAGAAGATGTGTTCAGTCAACTTACCTTGACATTGTACCGTCCTTAAATAATTCTTCGTATAGTGGTGACATGCATGAATAGCATCGATTTGAGCGTATGTAAGCTGAAAGTAGTGGATAACAGTGATTATCAGTGATTCAGATTAGCCTACCAGATTCTTTCTCAGTTCTTCGTGTCTTTCTTCGCTATACTGGTGGTGATGGCTTACCAGAAATAAGACTGACACAGGTAACTGCAACGAACAGGATGACTCTTGTTGGAATTAGAGCCGAAAGTAACATTTGAATGGAAAGTGTTGCGATGTGCTTCTCCAGATTACTTCAACAAACATCGTTCTTCGGAATAAATGTGAAATGAATGGCGGAGCCGAAGATGAAGAAGTCTTCTTGGTGGTGTGGTCGAGAGTTGCCTCGAACTAGTGCCGTGTAATTGGATATACAACAGCGTTGTTATCCACCAAAAGCACTATCATCCTTTGCATAACAAATATCTGAAGCAATATTTGCTGATTATCACTTTCTGGTAATTCTCTTCTTCCTACTTTTGTTTCTTTACTTCGAAGAATTGTTGTTTGACCGCCACTGAGTCAATTTTCATTCCATTCTGTACAGTCTCTTTCAATACACCTGAATAGAAACATTTTATTCCATCCCTTTCTAGAAGGTGAAATGGCTTTTATGTTATAGACGACAGGGATTTTCACAGGAGAAGAGAATGAAGATGGGAGAAACGGAAAGAAGAGCAATTCCGGGATTTCTCAGATATTAAAGGACGAACTGATGTATATTTCTCTCTTTCTTGCTAATTCCTAGAATTTAAGACTTCAGCAAAATCTGAATTAATGAGCTCTTCTCATAATCTTTCCTAATTTATATTTTCTTGGTCTTACATTTTTCAATTTACCGATTATATTTCACCTAACTCTTTGAACACATCTCACACTTTCAGGGTTCGCTTTTCTGATGCAGTTTCTAACACTTAAATTTACTTCTGGAATAGTCTGGGAGTTTCACTCTTTCAGTATACTAACGATGACAGGCAGCATTTAACAATTAATCGTTAACAAATTATTAATTGCAAAAGTACCTCCCATTTCTAATCTACTTTTGGTTTCATTTTTTCGAAAGTTTCGTTTAATTCTCAATTTATGACATTGGAAATTTGGTTATTTATGTATTGAAAGTTATGTAATGAAAGATAATCCTAAAGCATTTAACTGCACCCGAAAGAAAAGAACTGCGAAGAAAAAAAGACTGAGAAGAGAACTCATTTCACGAAACAAATCCTGGCTCCGAGCACTGGTTTGCTGAAGACTAATTTGGTTGCTACTTCAACTATGCTTGATCCTAGGATTAGTAAACAAACAAACGATTTTCTTCTATTGAGCTTCCGTAGATAATGGACTAAAAGAAGTAGTAAGCAAATATTATCGAAAATTTCTATGATAGTTCATTTTCTGAAATTAGAACATTTTTTTATCGTTTTTTTTTCCTCTCATTTTCTAGAATGTTGAAAAAATTGGGGCATTTTATCGTCCTAACATTTATTTGAAAACCTTTTGTATGGAAACAAAATTATTTGAAATATAGGACTCACTAAAATTTGATAGTATTGTCGATTACTTTTGCAATTGATATTAGTTTTTATTTCAAAAATGTATAGGACTGATTAGTTATGAAATATATACAAAATAAGAAACATATGCTAACAAATTTATATTTTGTCTTTTTCATTTTTTTTTAAATTTATATGAAATGAAATGTCATATGATTAAATTGATAATTCAGTAAAATAGCGAATTGTTTGTCTCTAAAAAAAAAAATGATTCTGCATTGTGAAGTGATTCTAATCAGCCTTTGAATTATCGATGTAGCACTAACATTCCTTGGTAGATAAAGCCCGAAACGCCTAAAATTTGTTTAATTCCGATGGAGAAATAATTCGATTAATTGTCCGAGGTGAAAGATGTAGGAAAGATTTGGCGCATTTCACTCTTCTTACAGTTTGGATGATAAATTAATTAATCAGGAAATTAGATATGCTAAACACGCCAGTTATTGGATTTAAAAAACAATGCAAATGATTATTGATAAGAGTGAAAAGTCAAATTTATTACTTGAATATGTTAAAATCAAGAGAAAAGAAATCATTTGTAAATGTTTTGTAAAGAAATGATATTGTTGTGAAATGAAAAGAAAAAGTGATAATTGATAAGAACTGTAAATGCTTTAAGACTGACAAAAGTAGTTTATACCTTTAAACTTGAACATATTTCAAATGATTGTTCAGAATGAAAATTTTTTTCAGTCTGAATGGTAAACAGTTGCATGCAATAATGGGTTTACTGGCCTCAGAAATGGAAAGAGATGCGATTAGCAAAGGAAGGAATGGACTGAAGCTGGCAGGAAGTTGTGTAATGACTGCCTTTCGAGGGAATTTAAAAATCAAAATGATTAAAGAAAATTCGAGCTGACATCTGCGTTGCTTTCTCTAAGTACTAAATTAAAGAAAATTTTTGTCATTAGGAATCATTGAACTTTTTGGAGTGAAACATTGCCTTATAGTTCTTTTTAGTATTGTATGTACTTGTGTGCATGCATCTCACTTTGTAGTTATAAATATAAGTTTATTTGTGGAAAAGATGAGACAAGGCACAAAAAAGGGAGAAGTTCGCAAGTAGAAACTCTCAGGAAGAAATGCTATATCAAAGATTTGAATCGATCCATGAAGTGGAGAGTGCAACGCTTAAATGATTATTCGGCTTCTGTTCATTGACATATAGCGCATGTCGGCATATCTCTTTCAAATAAGCACTTTCTCTAAAATATCATTCTTCCGTCATGCCATTAAATCCGTGAAACTTTCAAAATTGCATTTTTCTCAGACTGCAAAATGCACAATTCTAACAAAATAACAACGTGTAAAATGATAGTAAGATGAAGTTATATAACATATGTAAAAATTTGATACTCAGTAATGAAATTTTGTCACCACAAGAAAATTTTTTATGAGCTTCTAATCATCTGTTGTGTAAATGACACATATATTCAAACATTAGTATCGTCGATTCATTGAAGACATTGCAAATTATCCGTTAGAATTTTCCGGAAATATGACAAACTGTCAGCATAACAACAACAATATTAGTGATTGAAAATCGTTGTTATCAGCTGCTCTTAATTGCAAAGCAGAAGAAAAATGCAAAAAAAAAAGCTTTGAATGATTATTAAATTAATAAAGTAAGAAATCAACCTTGAAATTTGAATTAATAGGTAATTTGCATGATCCGCAATACAGATCACCAAACCCAGGAAGCGTTAAATACGCTGCAAACTTCTTTAATTGAAGCATTTCTCAAAGTTTAGAAATGAATCTTTTAACTCATAATGAACGATTTATATTTATATTTTATAAAATTTGGGACAATTTTTATGGTGGAAAAAAAAACTCATTTCAGCACCTCACAAAAGATGAAATTTGTGCAATTTGTCATTGAAAGTTTTCTGTAATTAGTTAAAATATAGCTTCCTTTCTTCTCTAGTTATTTAAACAAGGTTTTATGGTCTCGTTGCTTGGTTGCCAAACCACATTTTAAAAGTTTATTAAGTATTCTAAAATTGTGATGGGAAAAAATATAAAATTTATTGAAATCTATGCATTGTTGTCTTACAGTTTCAGCACTAATTAATAAAACAGTATTCCGTAAATTGTTTTTTAATTGGAGGACAAAGCAGTGTTTATGCAAGGTAAGTTTTTCTAATCGAGACAACTTTTTAAGAAATATTGTTTTTGAAAGTCTTGCAAAAAGCAGTTGCAATGATTAAATTTAAAAATAATAAGATGCAACACTGATGAAGCTTTGGTGAAGAAAGGAAAGGAGGTTTTTGATGATGCAAAATGGTATATTCTGAAGTGATAGCATGATCAGAAGCAATTCGACGCAGCACAAAATGCTGATGCATAATATATGAAATTTAAATTGTATGTGCTTGAAATAATAAAATTGCTCTAATTTATCAAATTCTGATCACTCACTTTGTATTGAAGAAATGACTTCCAATTTTAAACCTAAAATACTTTAAGTAGTACGGTCTGCTTCCCTGCATGTAGATTAAAATCAAGCATTTTAAATAATCAGAAATTTTTATTGGTATTTTAAAAGCAGCAAATAAAAGTTATCAGTTTGATAAAGTTCTGTACAGTCAAAGTTTTTTACCTCTTTGACTAAGTACTTCTTAAAAAAAAAAAAAAAAAAATAGAAAAACAAAAAACCGAATCTTAATATCGAAGGTAGCAAATTAGGCTTTCAAGGAACATTGTGATGGCTAATAGAATTACTGCAAATCATTTATATTTTTATCAGCTGAGATTTGGTTCAGAATCCCATTTCTGCTGCTATGAGTTCTGTAATTGGTAAAAGTCATCAAGGATTTTCGAATCTTCAACTGTAAAGACTAATTAGCAAAGGTAAGTTAGGACGGAAAAGTAAAGTAATGTCATTCAACAAGGAATTTTACAAACAATTTAAAGCTTCGCAAAAATTATGATTGAATCTGCACCGTGTTTCCGCTTTTCTAAAAGATATTGCAGATGGAAATAAAATTATATCATGAACTTAATCATAAATTTTTTGAGCTTGAAATTGCTGTTTTATTTATCCTCTGAAAATCTTTGTTATTAAAAAAAATGCGGTGACTTATCATGGGACAGCAAGGCGAGCTTCTTTTTCTGTCCTTTATAACCGCAGAAAGCAGTTTTAAACGGCTTGAAAACTTCTTATAACAAATCTTGAAATCTTTAATTTCTTCCGATTTAACTCGCTCTTTAGAGCTCTTGCTTTTCTCATTTTTTTTTTTTTTAATTCATAGAAAATGTGATAGTACTGTCATGAGATAAATATTTTGCTCTCATATCCGTTTAATAATTCAGCATCTTTCCCTTTTCTAATACAGTGAAATTAGGCCAACAGTAAACCACAACAAATTGAAATTATTAGCCAGAAATATTCGCATAAAAGCAGATGATCAAAGCAATTTGCGATAATGCTCAATACACAGCTTGATGGACTTATTTGGCTTTAGATGCATTCATAGATAGAGTCTAGCAAATGAGAGGTAAGCATAGCAAGCTAATTTCGAATTAGGCAAACTACTCATTTCCAAATGTCTCTTCTCCTTTTTTTCTTTAATTCTTGAACCATCTCCATGGATTCAAAACCATCATATTACATTCCTGCTCTTTCCATTGCTTACGATTTGTAAAATAGATTCTAATCCATTCTATTCAAAAGTAGTTTATAAATTTTTCATTAAAATGTAGCTATTTGGATGAAACCTTTTATTAATTTCAAAATTAGCTGTAGATTGTTATGAAGGGCAGGGAAGTCAGGATAGTTAAGTCAAGTCTTTCTTGAAGAGTAATGAAATATTTTGTATGGTGAATACACAAATTATGAATAAAAATCTTTTTTTTTACGTAAATGCATTGCTTTTCCAATCCATAAATTTAAAAGTATCGCCTCTATAATGAACCATGCCGAGAAAAAGATTGAATTTTATGCTACTGAACGAATTGAATTTTGGAAAAGTTCAAAAAGAGATTCTGATGTTTTATTAGAACTGATTGATCCAGTTTGCGGTAAGTGGACTAACTGGAGTTGACGAGGTGACGGCAGTGGTGAAACACTTGGAATAGTATTATTGAGTCTTTACTTCAAAACCATGAAATTCTAGCCAAGAATAGCCAGTCTTACTAAGGAAACTTCCTGTGAGTCAACCGATGAGTCCAAAGCCTAGTTGTCTTGATTTGAAGCGCTTACCGCTATGAATAAACAATGATTGTTTTTCATTGTCCAAGCATCCCAATGACAAATGATGCTCATTTTAAAGAGACAAAAAATTATGCGTTAAATCTGCTCAGTTCATTTCCCAGCAGCTAGACCCCGGCTGCAGCATTCGATTTGCAAGTTTTCAATTAAATTGATCGACCAGCATACATTCATGCTTATCGACTAATTTAGTTACTCATGCATTCAACAGTCAGTAGGCAGAAATTAAAATTTATTCGTAAAAAAGAGATCTGAAAACTCAATAACTAGAACCGAAATACAGATCCATTAATACCGAGTTTAATTCTATATCGAATGTACCTACTGTCAAAACCATCAACAATTCGGAGTAGACTGTGAAGGCTAAATATATTTTGGAGATAAAAAGGGCCATAGTATGTTTACAATCAAATAATATAGAACTGACCAGCGAAGATGGAGTGGTGAAAAAAATTAAATGGAAATTTTCAAATTCTCTAATTATTTACAATATTGACTCTTTGACCCCAAGAAAATGCAGAACAAAGGTCGTGTCAGAACCATATCTAAAGCATTGAATATTTTATTAATTAAGAAAAAGGAATGATGTGATGAACGGGGATAGTGATATTTGCTGCTATTCATTCTGGTGCATTTAGCATGAATTTTTGGTCTTTCAAAACGACTCCAGCACTTAACTACCTCGGCATCACAGGCGCATAAGGCATTAGCACATTTCGAATTCACTGCAATATTCTTCAGTTTATCACAAATGAAAAAGCTTAAAAATAATACTCTGTGAAATTCCACCAAATTAAAATAAATTTTTAAAAGAAACCTAGAAATCTAAATTAAAATTTGAAATATGAATGAGCAATAGCTCAAACATGACAGTGTTATGAACTATTATTTATTATCCTCTTCTATGCATGAAAGAGTCTTTCCATAATACGAAACTTAGTCTCTTGAACGACTATTACAAACAGTAAATTAAAATACCATTAACTAAGCAAACAGATTGCTTTTGAATGCAATTCCAATGATACGGAAGTAAATATTCTTCAGCTGTGTCATAACAATTACCATCACGAACTGCCTTATCGTAACATAAATCATGGTTCATGCAGCACATGCAACCAAATCAAGTTATTCACTTTCATTTTTAATCAGTCAGTTAAAGATCAAAAAAGAAGCTGTTCGTTTAAAAAACATTACGGCTTTTATTCATGATCACTTAAAACTTGGGAGTAATAAGGCTTATGGGCCCTTTTCCATACGCCCATTCATTCTAATGTTTAGCGGAAGGAAAGCCTTGAATAAATTAATTTGTGGAAGGTTAAGAACACTGATACAAAAAACTACAAAATGCATGAAGTTAATCAGACGGAAATTACGGAAGTAAAGTTTCTGATGCTCGCACAACCAATGATGGAGAAAAGTATAACCTGTCAATCCCATCCATGGGCTTCCCGGAACCGCCTATACCGCACCAGCATCCGTAATTATTGTAAACAGAAGCTGGATACCCCAGTCTACAAATGCTCATTTTATCCAAATTCCACAAAGACTCGAATTTCGTTTCCAGCACTGCGACTGATACATAAAAAAGTATTACTAAAATTAGCAATCCCATCTGCATGACCTTGTCACAAATCTAAGAACCTGAAAAAAGAAATTCTAAATTCAGGACCGTATTCCAAAACCGCTTAATAAGAAATGACATAAGATTCCTTCAATAGAAATTTCGTATAATGCAACTTATTATACTAAAAGCAACATGCGGATCCTGTGTAGAAAAAATCATATTCGTCTTATTACAACACATCTTAATTCACTAATGCTTCTTTGTAATGCTATTTCCAAGCAAAAAAGATTCCTTTTAATTCATTTGCACTTTTTATTGATAAAATCAGTACAGAAAGAAACAATTCGATGCAGCTGCTCTTGCAATTAATGTTTGGAACAAAAACTAGTTAACTAAATGGTCTAGAAAATTTAAAATTAACGGAATAGAAATTGAAGTAAAACACTGGGCATTACTTACTCCCCAATAAACACATAATTAATTACAAATGACATGATGTCCATAATGTTGAAATGTCTTAATTAACGACCGGCATATACCATTAAGTTTACATTGATAAGTGTCATATGTTAATAAGTTTAACAACTTTTTCTGGTTATATTCTTAATTAACGATCGGCATATACCATTAAGTTTACATTGATAAGTGTCATATGTTAATAAGTTTAACAACTTTTTCTGGTTATATCATTTCACTACTCGAACAGAATAGAATTGGAACAATAAGTAATTCGCTCAATAAAATATAAAGCACTCTTATGCTCTTCATTCTTCTTTTTTTTTGAAGAACCAACAAACTTCCAGGGAGTGTTTATTTTGCTTAAACAAAAAAAGAAAGAAATGAATTATAAGAATTTGGAGCCGTTCAACAAAAGAAAAATAAGTGAGAAATGTTATATAATCCTACAGTTATGGAAGTTAATCTGTTAGTTTCCATGGACTATCGTTGGCAATTACTGCATACCCTTCTCTCTCAAGGAGAGCATCCAAAGTTGTAACAGAACCATCACGTACCTGAAATTTCAACAAGTATTATTACATATAAATAAGTAACGGAATAAGAAGCAAATTAATAATTAAATGAATGAATTAAGCAAATGTGACTTTTTTATTTTACACCTGAGGATTAAAAAATGATAATAAAAGACTTAAAGGAAATTTATTTAAAAAAAAAAGAAAAAAAAACAAATCTTTAGGCGAATTTACCTGAACGAAATTTACAAATAATACATCTGGCCTTTGGAACGGCTGACAATCATACAAATAACTGCTCTCATTTCTGAAATTTGAAAAGAAGCAATGAATAGATAAATAAGGCCTTCAAAATGCGTTCAACAAATCGGCGTTACAGAAAACATATATGAAAAGTCGTAAATAACTTAAAAACCAGAAAACGAAAACATCCAAATTCTACACTACATTTCCAATTTTTAAACGAACTTACTTTTCGCTGCAACCCACAATATTCAGAGTAATAGGTACATCCTCACGGAGCTCACCGAAAAAGAACTGCTTTGCTTTTTCGGACCAATCTGAACTATCCACCGGCTTCAGTCCATGCATACACATTTGCAAACAAAGAGGAGGTCGGACACAATGCCTAATGAATCAAAAATTATGACCACTTGTCGAAAAACATGAACAACTACAAGTTTTAGGATTCAAAATATTTAGTTCAAAATCACCAAGAAATAACGAGAAACTTTAGTAATGAATTGGGATTAGATCATGATAGAACTAGAAAACAAGATGAAAAGAATAAAAAATTCCGAACTGTAAAAAAAATAAAGTAAACTGTTATGATTGTTATATGAAAAGCAAAGTCTGTAATTACATTGGATTTATTTCAAGAATACTTGACAATAAGCGGATATCAGTCCCACCAGAGTCGAGAAATCGTATGCGGCAAAAAAAGCTTTCGGGACGATAACCATCCTGGAAAACCCAATGAAAAATTACCGGACAATCCCTAAAAATAATTCAGCAACTATTCTCTTTGCAGCGTATTCTTGACTTCTTGTCTAATACAACCAACCTTGACACCTAATATTTCAACTCTTTGCCAACAACCAGTAAACTGAGCAAATTCATCGTCTACTTCCACAATGCCGTATATACGCTCTTTCCGTCTCAAAGCAGCAAGTCTGTTGAAGAAAAAAAAAAAAAGAAAACAGACAGTAACTTTTGATAAATAATCACAAATGAAGTAATTGGAATTTCAGGATGCATTAGTAAGATTGTGGAGTTCCCAGAAGTATGCATAAACTCCAGGATCAACTAAAGAACAAAAGTCTAAACTGATATGAAACCTTTTAAAGATAAAAAAAAAATTGAAGAAAACGAACACTTGGGATGAAATGACCGGTTTCCTATTTTTTGGATGACCATAAAATGAATTCAGCTCTTCAGCAAAATCGGCAAGTTCATCATTTGCTGCAATCATTGCCGAAATCACTGCATCCTCTTCATAATCCATTGCCCTACTAATTTCATATTCTTCCTCGCCTGTATCACTTTGAGATGTTTTTTCTACTCTTGTAAATTTCAGTGGACGAGCATAAAATTCGTACGGTGAAACTGTATTCCTTGAAAGGAAGATATGTTAATATGAAATAACACAAATGAACAACAGGAAAGTGGAGGCAGAAGGCATAAATTTATAGTGGAAGTACTTGATGGGTTGATATGTAGAAACAAATTCTAAAGTATTCAGTTGCAATGGGCAGTGCAAAGGAATACTTTTAAAATAAACTTATTAGTCACAAAATTACCAAGATTTTAAAACATTGGCGAAACAGATACCTTCCTTCAACATTAAATAAATATTCGCCATTGTGGCAATATCCTTCCTTATTTAACCAGGTAACATCCACTTCTGGAATCTAAACTAAATAATGTGTAGGTCACTCATTAATCAAGAGCATGTAGTACAAAAATAAAAGCTGAAAAAAATATAGCAACCTGTGGATTATTTATAGTTGCTTCATTCAATATAGACTGTTCTACTGCAGGTCCAGTTTCGTCTTTACTCGGGAATTTCAATCGCCATGTTTCCATATTTTCTACTGTCGGAATTTCTTCTCTGTCTGCCTCCAAAGAAATAAATGAAAAGCACCATGTCTGCATAGCAAAATTATGAAGTAACAGAAAAGAAGATAATTACTAAAAAAAAAAAAAAAACTTTGAAAATAATTACTCCTCCTGCACTGCAATACATTCTCATGGTAGTACTATAAAAAACTCAAAATTATTTTCTTGGTATTTGATGAAAGCCATTTCAGGAACCCATTGTTTTTCCTAAAAATATGGACTTACAAAAATTTCAAATATTTTTTGAGTGATTCCATCAAATAAATCCCGTTCAAAATCAACTTCACCGAATCGTTCACGAGCAAACAAATGAGCAACTGAAGTGCCTGGTTCGTCCGATTCCGATTCCATTCCATATATATTAACCTTTGAATTCAAAAAAACTGATAAGTTATTGAAAATACATATGGAGAGAAAATTGATAAAATATCAAGACAGTAGAGAGCAAACTTTTATAGGATCGCGATAATCATTGTTAGGGACGCTATTAAGGATTGCTTCTACACGAACAAATTCGAATTTTTCAAGTATGGCCCGTAATGTTGTTACATCGTCCTTAGACCATTTCGATTTTACATTATCAACAATATTGTCTTGATGTGGCTTCACCTGAAAAATTGATCGCAGAAAGCTTATGATTTCAAAGTTGTAAAACCCACCTCATACTTATCGTCTACATTCACATCGTCCTACAATATTTGTTTCAAGTATTACACTGAGTCTAGTTGTTAGTTGTTAGGACTGAAAATCTCTTTGATTTTAGCAGCAGTGAAAAGCAAACCTTAAATAATGCGACAGCAATTGCTTGCCAGGGGTGAAAAGATAATATTTCGTCCATTTTTGCAAGGCATGCAGAATGAACAAAAGTAGTGAATCCTTCATCGATGAACAATACTTTTACAAATTTTGTCCGCTAAATTCAGGAATCTGTTGCAAAAACTTCTCTGTATTCAGGCAATCCAAGATTTTTAATGTAAAATACTATTCAACCTGATCAACTTTACGAATTCGAGCTCGTGCATAAACACCTTCTCCCAGAGGAGCCATTACATAACGGTCTTCGTGCGCCACTGGTACTGGTGTCAGTGTGTTTCTAAAAATTTCTGGAAATGATATTTCTGGAAATATGATACTCTTAAATATAACTTAAAACTATTTGCACTGAGGGTAAGAAACTTACAGGTCTCGAATTAACAGCTTTTCCGTGATATGATTCACAGGCTTCACCCATATACAGCTTGGTGATGTCACATGAGAAACGAAGCAACGAGCTGTACGACACAAAGGAATCCGATGGATCTACAACTGTTTACTGTGTATCATCTACCTCGTTCCTGGTACATAATGTTGATGCCCCTTGACTTCCATTTCTATAACAATTTTCCACCATCCAAATCTTATCTGCCTTGTATTCACTACTAAATTGCTGGGAATGTCATTACTGTACAGCCCAAGTCGCAATGATTTACTGAACTTCTACAATAATCCCAAGAAAAACAATTTACTGGTTTGGTTACCATTAACTCATATAAGTAATGCTGACTGTTGTCTACTGAATACATTTTAAGGAGGTAAGCTCATGTTACCAGTAAATTGTTTTCACTATGGTCACCGAGCTTGCTTACACTTCCAGAAACAACAATGACCTAAGATTTCTGTGCTGATAAAACAAAGCAATATTTATTTTACTAGCCATCGCTTTTATAATAAAGAGACGGGTACCTTAAATCTGCCATCACCTTTTACATCGCCATTTTGCACCATCTTCGGTACAGCATTTCTCTTCTCACTTTTGTTTATGGGTTCCTCCAGTCGAGGTGATACTCGACCATCCATACTGTTTTAGCCAATTATGACTAATTATTTTGACAGCAAGAAAAAAACGAATACCAAATAAAACGTATAAGGTTACTTCAGAAAATAGCAGTGGTGCTAACACGATTTTTCAAACGTCACAAATAAATGTTGACCTTACAGCTTTTCCCATATATTGTGCAAATACATGATCTTGTTTATCAATAAATTACAGTAAAAGATATATCACTAACAATTTACATTAACAACAACACCAAAACAAAATCAATCATAAAAAGAGGCTACCTCGCTTCTCCTGAGTAAATCCTACTATCTTCAAATTGCATTTTTAGCATTTCCGTCAAACTTCAGATTTAACATGAAAAAAAAGTCGGCGACCATGCAGAACAGCATTACTTGGCAGTTGAAAACAGAGCGACCAAACCAGCCGCACCAATCATAGAGAAAAGACAGTTGAAAGTAGACGATACTGATGCAAATACAAAGAAAGACAAAATAAGAAGAAGTGTAAGGAAAAGAATATTGTTCCAGAAGATAGAGAAAGTAGTTGCTTCATAATCCCCAACCTGAAAACTTTCAATAATCTAAATGGTGTAACCATATGAATTCCAGTGTTATAAAATGTTTGACTCAATTTCGTGTTTAGTTTAAAAAAAAAAAATTGAGAGGCCTAAAAACACTCACTTCATTCTTCTTCCATAGAATCCTTTCATCTTTCTCTTTTTTTGACATTTTTTTATCATCTGCTAATTTTCGATTCATTTCACGGGTGACTGCCTCGCTCCGCTTTACAACAATTCTGGAAAAAAAAAGAATAGAGTTGAAAGAGAGCGAAATCCTTGAAGTCCATTCAAGTAAATGATTAAGACTGCTAAAAGGCTTTTGGTAATATGATTCCCTTACTGCTTCCAAATTTAGGATAAAATGCTGAAAAGGTTACTTATGTTTAAGGATGTGCTTGATATTCTTGTATGCAAAGCTAATAAGGTAGGATGCAATCAGCGATGAGATCAACCAAACAATCCACGAATCTGTTACTTCCATCTGATGTATCCCATGAAAAAGATACAGAGGCGCTATAGCAATTACAGTGGAGTTCCCGTAAAACAACGCATTGCATTTCGCTGATACTGCTGCTGAGAAGTCCTTCAGATAGTAATAGATAGCAATAATAAGACTTTAAAATGAAATTTATCAAATCTTTTTAAAATTCAGTGCAAAATAACGATAGAAACTCCTAAATGAATTACTGATTCATAACATAACAGAGAGGAACGCTCAAAATTGCTGGATTTGTACCTGATAGGTATGCTAACATAGCTGGGCGGAACTTATTTATTTATTAAAATGGGTAATTCTTAATATAAAAGAGAACTTATACAGCTAATGTCAGCATATCCGAACATCTAAAGCTGACACCTCATTCACAATACACATGTGTTAACTATAAAGACAACAGAATATAAATTAGTAGAATAGAACAGTGAACTTATATCCTTTTAATGCTCTTAAGTAAAGTCTTTAATCTGATATTCAGCAACAAAGTATTAAAACACACCTTCAACAATAACTCATCCTCCTTCGATAACTTCTGCCCCACTCCCTTCGACATTTTCGCGTAACCAGTGGTCACCAAATCAATCTACCTGTAACTCACCTCTATACTTTCACTGGTGGCGAGGATTAAGTGGAGAGTGAGTGTTTGGAGAGCTGAAGAGCTTAAAAAGAGAAATAGCAAAGGCGACTGACGAGAAAGCCAAGTACCAACTATTTAAAAACACCAATCAACACACCACACCAGGCACCAACGATAAACGTCCAGATGGTTTTGAACTGTCGACGAACACTCAAACCAGACATCAAGTCAAACTGCAATTGAAAATGGTGGCGCTTTGAAAATCATGTGTGCCAGAGGGTTGTCGTTCAGTTTTTTTTTAAGGGACGTAAGTCTTTATCAATGTGAAAATCTATAAGAGGTTTGGGAGAGGAGGACTGAGTTCTGTTGCTATATGAAGCCCTTCATGGAGGGGATTTAGAGTGTGGTACGTTGGTAGGCTTCAATCCTAGCTGGTGTTGAAATCATTGCCGGAGAACTACCACATCCAATCCCCTTCCCACAGTTCTTTTTCAGTATTCGATGTATTGAAATTAAAGCAGCAGGTAAAGCAATTGGCTCTGTAGTGTTAGAATTTCCGAAAATAATGACCCAAAGTGAGGCGAAGATTAAAACTGTCGCATGCAAGTCACCTGAGGAAAATAGTGGAAAAAATTTTAAACTTTAATAATACGAACAATCGTGTGAGGATTTACTACACCAATGAAACGCAGAATAACTGATTAAAAAGCTGGAGTGTTGTAATTCCTAGCAAGTTATGATCACAGAGTTGAAGGGATGGCGTCCAGCGCACGCTTCCTGCGATCGATTCTGCGGAGTCGTTCGGCTCTTTCCTCAGATTCGGTTTGGAACGTCTGGAAACAGTCACACTTGGCCCAGTGATCGTAGTTCTGCAACAAAGCGTCCAAATGACGTATGTACCGTATCGCTAAGCGTAATGTGTCGACTTTACTAATACGGCGGTCACTGAAAGCATTATCATTTTTTCAAAATGATGCGACAATGTAGACATTCTGCATATGTTCTTTCTCGAACTGATTGCTACTGTCATAGCTGAGTTTACTAAATTCACTGTGATATGGACAATCTTCCATTAAAAGTAGTGGCTCGGCAGAGAAGTAATTAAAACCTTTCGGTAAGCGGTAGGTGATCACGTAGTCTTTCATATCCGTCATTTACGCATCTGACACGTAGACGTTCTCTCTCATTCCGCTTCCATACAGTTGTTCCATAACTGCTGCAGTTTCAAAATACATTAAAATTCATTAATCGGAAGCAGTTTTAAAACTTCGTCCATTTGAAAATGAAATTTATTCTTTATTAATGTCTGAAATAGTTTACAAATAAAATGCAGCTTACTTTTCATCAATTTCACTGGGTAACGGTACGCGAGCTTCAGGTGAAAATGGACTTATGCGATTTGGCTTCTTCTCATCTTTTGCTTCTGTCATACAATCACATAATTATCAATTAGGATAAATTCTACATTTTGGTAGGAGACAGAAGGAAATCACAGGAGAGATTTTAGTCAGAATAAAAATAAAATTCAAAAGACATAGACATGACGATTCATAATCAGTGAACTAATTATGTAGAACTCTTCATCCCGATTAGCTTATAAGATTCATTGCACAGTTGTCTGCAAGTAATGACTGGCTGTCATTATATGATTAGAGAGTCTCAGGAATCTGAAGGTGACATACCTTCATCTAGCGATCCAGAACGAAGTCTTAGCAATCGTGCAGCACTGATGATTGAAGGCAGCTTCCGTCCATACTGAAACGCTGACTGATGTGATTCCTCTCTACTACTCATTTTTGATTTCGTTCTGTCTAACTTACCTGTAATCATCACTTAGTAAAGAAATTGAAATGTATTTTTTCACGGTATCAAATGCATGGTGAGTAAGGCTATCATCCTTCGCATTTCACATTCCAGGTTGTTCTTAGTCTTAGTTCTACATGAGCTTCCCATTTGAAGAAAGCATAGCAAATTCTGTCTTTTCGATAAGAAGGGTTGAGAATGATGCGGAAGATGACAAAATCAGAGTTTCACAAAAATGCAATATGACGGACGAAAAGGAATCCAGAGTCTTTTGCCGGATACCGGATACTGGATTACAGTTAGACGGATGATATGGACTGTATACCACAGATGTAATATTTGTACATCAATGGTTGGAAAGCATACTTCGCTTCATCCTCATAACATCAAGCATCGTTTTCATCCCGCTGTACAAACAATTCAAACAGCCAATTCTCCTGATCGGTTCATCTTTCTCATGCGAGTCTGTTGTCGGCTTCTGTATGTCATCCAGTAAATAGATCTATTTCATATTATTCAGGTGGCAAATAAATAACCACTTCAAAATCACTCGATCGATTTTAAAATTTGATGTTAATCAGTCAGAGCTCTTAAGTTTGAGCTTCCATACACTGTACATGCGTTAACTGACAATTCTCTTTCTCGACACTCTCAAAACAGATGTATTTGCAAAATGACTTCAAAACTTTGCTAAAATTAATCTTTAATCATGTTTAGAGATTTGCTTAAATCAGTTTTGAAAAAGCTGGCCAGAAGAAATTACTGGCTATGATAAACACTATGCCTATTAATCATTAACAAAAGACAAGAGAGATAAGTAACGGTAGATGGAACGATGTGGAAAAGAAAGTGTAAAGTACAAACCATATAAGGCTGGATCTTTCGGCGAGTAAGCTAAGTTGTTTGGGGCAGTCAATTAACACCCTCATAATTGAAGTTATGAATGTGAAACAGGTATTAGTGGATATTATAAATTCTTTACTTCAGCAAAAGACTTGCTAAATTTCAACAAAGCTCACGCAATCTTCTTTTTCTCTTTCTCTTTCTCTCCCTTTCCTTCCGTCCCTCCCTCTCTCTCAAAGGGAGCTCTCTGCATGTGATAAGAAGTTATTATTTAGTTATTTATTTTTTGCATTATTTATATAATTTTTCCTATATAATTTTGCTTGTCTTTAACTGAATTTGCTTTTTTTTTATTTTGTTTCGATCTTCAAAGTCTACTTTGACCGAGTCCACAGGATAAATAATGATTTTTGCAACTAAAATTTTACGCAGCAAAGAAAAATTAATACCTTTTAATTAACTGTCATTAATTAGGAAACATTATCTGAAAGTCTAAACTCTTTCTGGCTCTAGCTAGTCACTCCCCTTCTCACTGAGCTGCCGGAGGCTCATCAACCACATCAGGTGTGTGAGAAACACATTGACGATGTTGCTAAATAATTTAATTATGTGTATTTCGGCTTTCCTGCTTCTGAAATTTCCGCTTCAGGAAACGTCCTGCAAAGTAATTGGGAGATTGGGATGGATAAAAGTTGCTTAACAGGACTGGAAGAGAAAGCGATAAGCCGAAAGAGGACTAGGGCGGTGCATTGAAGCAAGATTAAGCCTTTCATTGCTCGTTCGTCCTTGCCTGAAGATCAATATAAAGTGTGGACAGAATATCCACGTGAAGTCTTCTCGTCCTTCACTTGAGAATCCGTCCACAACTGAAGGACACTTAGGTTGACAGACTGTTTAGCCGTGGTAAGGAAGCATTTCCTCTCATTATTTCCATCCTCAAATTAATCTTCTCTCAGCTCACCTTTGCCCGTTACAATCATTTCAAAATTGCTACATCCGATGACATCAACCTGTTGTTTCCTCGTTAGAACAAGCTAAGCATTCAGTTTCAGCAAATCAAATGTCTCACGTAGGTTACAACCGATAATCGGCTATGCTTGATACACTTCACAAACTCTTATTCCTACCTACCCTTATTCAGTTGGTTCTATCGACTGGGATTGCTTTTCAAGGTTAGTTCATCACCTTTCATATTTCAATGTTCACCTCTTGCAGTTTCCTCTATACTTTCATCAATTAAATGTCGCATTTCGCTCTGTCGGCCTTTCTTAATCAATTCCTTGTCATATTCATTTTGCAGTTCTGCAGGAAAACTTATGTTTCTTTAAGTTGCTTGATTGAAAAGGCATTATTCAAGTACGAAATGGCTATTGCATGATGCAATTATTTAGTAGAGTTGAAATTGAAATCTACCCAAGCAGCCTTTGCAAGGGATGAAAATTATCCAATAATGGTCTAATAAATAATTGGTCTGGCTGTACTGATTAAATTAAATTTAATTATATTTGACACGTGAGAGGACAAAATTATGCGAATTTTTCCTATTTTATTGAAATTTATGGCGGAGCAAAAAATAGCTTCATTATTCTATAATGGCGTGCATGCATATGAAATAATTCAATCTAATGGGATAAATTGTTGATTAAAAAAAATAAAATTTCAGAGTGATCATTATCCAAAAATTGTTCCACTATAGACAATTTTTACACCGAAAATAAAAATAAGTGCTTTTGATGAAGATTTTGGAAAATGAGGTAAGAAAAAAAGAGCAGACTTTTTGATTGGCAAGATCTTTGCCATAACCATCATGATTGATTTCTACCAACAATAATACCTTTCCACTATATCTACTTAAAGCATCAGATAATAATACCCAAAGCTACTACCCATATGTTCCAAACTTTTTTTAACTTCAGTATTTTTTTATTTAAGTCATTTAACATTTATGTATTCGATGAAGGCGAAACGACCGTCAATTTCATCTCATACTTCCATTTGCATTATATTCGCATTAAAAATTTCCATCCAATTGCAAAAATTTTTCATAGCAATCCTTACCATTCATTAGGCATTCGCTTTAATCTTCTAAATTTTCTTTGCAAGTTTGAGAAATCAAGTTTGAAAAAGAAAATTGTCATTAAGTTATTTCTTTGTTTATGTCTTCATTGGTTTCATTTCCTTCCCCTATTTTTATGCATGAAATTACCAAATTTCATTTCTCCAACATTCAATAAAAGTAATTTTCATAATTGAGCAATGGAAGAGATTTTTTTGAGAGGTATTGGGAAACCACTTAAAAATAATTTTGATTGTTCAGAAGAAATGCATTCATCGCCGGCAATCATTTGAAATCCAAATTATACTTCTTTTTTTTTGTCCAACGACATGATTTGAAAGCTTTTTTATATCATACTGAAATTGGATTTTATTTTTACTTTTTTTTTTTTGTGGAACAAAATGCAAAACTGCAAAACTGATAATGTGAATAATCATAAGAATGTTAATGAAGCAATGGCAGAAGTGATAAGAAAGTCTTTATTTAGTAATTTTCTAATTACAGGTCTTTTTGTCACTGTCATTTCCACGCTCCAATGAGACATTTTAATACTGCAAAAAATATTTAAAACATTATTTATTAGTTCAGAAATTTCCAAATCTATTAACTGTGTGGTAGACAAGTAAAAATATCACTGATTACTTGATTTGAATAGGTAATGAATCTTGGAAGAAGTAAATTTAACAACGAATGGAAATTATCATGAGCGAACAAGTGTTTCTTGTTTCTGTCTAAATAGATTTCAAATACATCTGTATTCTCTTTCTTCTTGTACTCAAGTAAAAAATAAATTCAAAAGTGCAAAGAAGAATTTTTCCTACAAGTAGCTAATTAGAGCGTATAAAAGTTAACTTTGTATAATTCAAAATCACAAAAGACTGTGGCTTATGGCTTCTTTAGATATCGAAGATTAGTGTAAGACTGAAATCAGATCCGTATGATTTGCAAATGAATACTGCCAGTCATCGAGGAAATTTTTTCAGTTAATTAAGACTGAAATTGGGAAGTGAGGGATGGAATGCTCAGAAGCAATAGGTAGAAAACCAAATGGGCTAAGCTCCATTGACATTTTCTTGAATTGTCTAACGTCTTATTAACAAAAATCGATACTGTAGTAATTAAAATGAAAGGGAGTTATTAGATGTTAGTAAAGAGAATGAATATTTTGAGGGAAAAGCCGTAGTGAATGCGATTTGTTCAAATTTTTCATCAATAAAGAGGAATATTTCAGTTAAAAAAGTAATTCAGAAATTAAAAAAGAAGGGTAAAGACTTTTCCCATTTGAACTCTTCCGCTTTTGTCTGACTTTTTTTTATGTAGCTTCAGAGGTTTTCCCAATGGGTGGATAAGCCACAGGCTTAAGTCCAGAGGAATGTAACCTCTTGCTTGCAATAATTTTAAAGAAGATTAATATTCGTGCCTAGAAAGCATCATGAGACATATTTTGTTTTAAATAATAAAATGCTTATGCCCACTCGAGAATCGCTCTTTTTTGGCATTTTTAAAATTAAATTTATTAAAACAGGTCATACATTTATCGGGACTATTTAAAACCATTTCTTTTCAATTAATTCGGTTAAGAAATATGTTCTTATTCGATTTTAGCTCTACAACCAGCTGGTTTTCGTTTTTGTCGTTTGGATACAAAAAGAAGGAAAAAAAAAAGAATAAATGAAAGATGTCATGACATAAAGAAATCATATACTTGATGAAAAAATCGAAACATTTAAAAAGAATTGTAATTAATGCAGAGAAATCATTTCCATTTCCGAATTGCTTCGTTTGGCATTTTGATTTATTTCTAATTTTTTCACGGCTTAACAATCATTAATCTATCAGCAACTATTAAATTCCAGTCTTTCGACCAATTTGCTTTTTAGTAATAAGTGAGGAGGTCAAACTGAGAAAAGACAAAAATTTTGCATTTCTCGTCCCAACTTTTACAAGATTTGTTAAGCATGATTGTAATTCCTGATATTAAAAAAAAAGGAAGACAAAAAGAACTTTCTTCTCAACGTCATGAATACGAATGGAAACCGAAAACTGATTTATTTTTAACTGGAAATTAAAATTTTTTCTGAAACAATTGCAAAAGTCAGAAAGATTCATCAAGTATAACCTGAACATTCCAAATTCAATGATAAAAAAGAAAATTAAAAATGAGCTGCTAATGGCGCTATATATTGCAACTAAGACGTCGTTGAATATTGAAAGTTTGAGCTAAAAACTTTAGATAAGTCCCTTTTTTGTGAATTAACATCGGAATATATAACTCACAGAAAACATTGTTGAAAATTAATTCGAATTTGTATTTAAATTGATTGGAATTTCAGGTTCATGCGAAGACCATTCCGTCTTGTGCGAACAGCTTTGCATAGCACTTTCGTCCGATACTTATAAATGTTGGTGTTGGGATGGACATGTGCTACTTGGTGATGGAATTGGTTGTGTAGGTGGCTATGTTTAAAGATGTGCTGATGAAAAAAATGTTAAATTTAAAAGAAAAAACATAATTTGAGCAATTTTGAGTCTGAAGACTACGATTTGAAATCATAAAATGTGAAATGGAAGCACTAACTGAAAAGTAACGCTAAATTCAGCTAATGAGTCGCGCATCAACATTCAATTTTCTACCCATGCAACTGGTCACCTTACAAAATTTCCTTTACGTCCAATTCATTTTACTGGCCACAACTTCGTGCAGTTTCCGGCACCCGAAAATGCATATCTTGAGACAAGTATTGTTATCGAATTCAGGTTAGTCTAAAATCCTATCAAGAAATAATGTAGAGTCAGTTATACCAAGTGTCAGCTGATATGAGTTTATTAGATGATTAACAGCAAAACAATAGGTTTAATTTCAGCAGCTCAGTAAAGTCATTATCAATAACTAGAAAATCATGATTCCATCCTTTCTTAAATCCATTCCCTTGTTTAAATGATAAGCGGATTAAACTTATCAGCTAACAACATTGAATTATCGTTTTCAGGACTGAAGATTATAACGAAGGAATTTTGCTGTACGCAGGGGAGTATGAAGGAAATGATTTCATATCAATTATTTTTAAAGATGGCGATATTGTGTTTCGGTGAGATAATTTTTGGAAGTCTCAGTTGCGGGAATATTACCGTACATGAAATCTAATTATGTCAGGTTTAACTGTGGCGAAGGAACACTGGAAGAAACATACGCAGGGCCATTTCAAAAGAATATTTGGCACAGACTGACTGCAAAACGTGTATTCTGTGATCGAAGCCAAATAATCGTTGACAGTAAGAATGCTCTAAGTGATGAAATTCAGTTGTTGAATGTATGGTTAACTCTTTTAGCATACCTCATTTTAGAGAGTCCGTTAATATAAGGACAAGTTAGGCTCTACAACCTCCATAGAACATTAATTTACAAAGAGATTATTATTTATTTGAATAAGAATTCAACTTCTCTGAAGTAATTTCGAAATTTTAAAAAGAAAAAATTTGTTCTAGAACTATAAGGGAATAACAATTGAGACGGGAATCTGTATTGGTGGGGCACCAGATCGTGTCCGGAATTTGCATCATCAAGCCTCTACGGTTAAGAAATTCCGAGGATGTGTACGTTATATAGTCGTTAATAATGTCATCTTGTACGATATCAGTTCCAGGATTAATCATGCAGTAATACCCATACGTGAGTACTACAGTTTTCCGGAACAATTTTTTAAAATTTAAAAAGAAAATTCGATATGAAAGCATGCGAAAAAATTTAAATTTCAGCAAAAATGCTTTCGTTTTGTTCAGATGAGAAATTTTTGACGACAAGGATATTTTTTATAATTATAATAGACAAATAAACTTAGTGATTTTTTTTTTGCAAATAAGTGATTTATGAAGGACAGTAAGGAAATTAATCTATCACAGCATTCAATTAACTCTCGAGAAATATTATTTAACTTTTCTATTAGTATTCTAAAAACACATATAAGATTTATGGTAATTTAATTTTGATTTTATTCTCTACCAATTGCTTTAATTACTTATGGCATATGTTTTTCATTTGAATTTAAAGTAGTGTGGATTAAATTCAAGAACTGATTTCTGTGATCAAGAAATTTAGAGTTCTGTGATGAAGAATTGGTGACAGTGGTGAGGGATGAAGAGCCAATGAAAAAGTTTTCTAGTAAGTCGTTCTTTGCTTCTCTATTTATTAGTAGACAGACATTTCTGACGTTTGTTTTTAAATTAGAACGGATATATAGGCATTTAATTGAATTCATAGTTCACTGATATTATGGCTTCATGTTCCGCTTCTTTTGGCTTCATTTCTCGACTTTTCTTTTAATTATATGAGTTCGACTGCTAACGGCTCTTGAAATCTTTTTCCTTCAGTAATTGCATTTAGCAATCGCATAGCTAAAAAATGCAACATCGGATGATGCGATTTGAATACACTATTACTATAAGTTTTATAGAAACATAAGCCGCTGAAGACTAATTGATAATAATCTCATTAAACTCTCTTTTTATCTCTTTCAAATTGATCCACTATGTTCCATCATACTTATTGCAATGATCGAATACATTGATGAACGAAATGACCAGAAGAATCCTTTCAATCCTAAGATAAGTATCGAACCGACTAAAACTAAGGGCTGTTAGACTAGGCTCTTTATTGCTTTTCTTCATGGTCTATAAGCTTACTCCTAAACTGTGTCAATAACAACGATGGTAATAAGAGTGAAAGATTACATTCTGAATTGCATACCATCATCTATTTCTATTTCACTTCTCCTGTCCTTTTTCTCCAATTAATTTCTGATTCTTAATTTTTCCACTGAATGAACGGCCCAAAAGACTTAGTCGCTACTAGAGTCTTGTTCTAGTGAACTTATACTAATTTCACACACTAAAATAGATTCATTTAAAACTGAAAATATTCGCTAACTTTTTAAAAACTTTTTGTTTCCTTTTCGAGCTAAGTTCTCTGTTCTTCATATTCTGATGAATTATATTCTGATGCTCTTTTCTAGCAAATGCAAAGAAAATTTTTCATCTTTGCGTAGAATTTCATGTTGTATTGATCGCTTATTACTTTTACCTCAATAATATGGCATGAATTATTTCATTTTTTTTTATTTCACCTGTTTTTTTTTTCATTTTTTTATTTCACCTGTTTTTTTCTTTCAATTTTTTTTTATTTCACCTGTTCACGAACTAATCGATTTTTTCTCGGAATAGCAAAAGCAAAAACCTAGTGAATTCAAACTTGTTAAGTGTTAGTTCCAGTTATCGAGTTTATTGCTCTCGGGAAAAGAAACACATGAAAACATCATCATTCTACTAGCATATGAACAAATTCAAATTCAATTAATTTAGAAAATAGATGTTTAAGATGGTGAGTATATCAGGACCAAAGACTCGTGATATGTGGTGTTTTCAAGCCGTTATCAGTAAACTGTTATCATGAGGATTAATTTCGCTGGTGCCTTGAATGTATCTGATACTCTCCATGTGAAAATTATCCATGAAATCCCTCGTATACTTCTCTTTCTTCTGGTAAATCATCATTGTTCTTCGATTAATGTATCAAAGATGGCAAGAAAATGATTAAATGATTAACAAAATGTATTTTATCACACCCATTACTGTGGTTCATTCCTTTTCCTTTCTTATGTTCACTTCTTTTCCCTTCTCTGTGTTTCTTTGCTCAGGCTACATAGATACCTCGTAGTTGACACCTTAGAAACACCTGTGTTCTTCATGTATTAAACGACTGATAAATGCTTCGTTATTCCTAACTTTTACTCATGCAATAACTCATCTTTTTATAAACATTCTCTTGTTTTTCCTTTTTCTAAGAGTCATTTAGCATTAATTAGTAATTCATCTCTATTTTGTTTATCAATTAACCNTGGGAGTAAAGTTTAAATCTTAGAGAGTCATTTAGCATTAATTAGTAATTCATCTCTATTTTGTTTATCAATTAACCTAAAATTCTGTCCATCGGTAATATATATACCATGTAAATGCCTTATGTCTATTTATTTCTCCGCAGAATAGTTCTTGCAAAAGGCCTGGATTATGTATTGTTTGACTGTCAAAGAAAATGATAAGGATTAAGAAAATTTTGAGCCATATTTTAAGTATGGTTAAAATCGATCTAACCAAGCCCAAAGTCCTTCCCTGGATATCTATCACTCAAATTTTAACATTACTTTTCCTTGCAACATGCTCCCTTTATGAAGCGAAATATCAATAAAATTGTTGATTTCGTTACAGCTAGGCTGGTAGTTCGATGCTGATGATGAATTGGCCTAAAACTATTTGCAACTGATTTGATTTTGATTAAGCAAAAATGCAGCTCCTTTCAATAACGCTGATAACCATTTTCCTGCTATTAACAGAGCTGTCTTTGTGTTTATGCAACGTCCATAATACTTATCAGTTGAAACTCTTTACCCTCGAAACACCGTTTGATGATTTTGAATTCTCGTTACTCAGTGCATCTTTGCTAGAATCTCAGAAACTCAACACTGGAAATTTCCACAAAGACAGTATGTCCAAGCAAAATTACACGCAGTCTAATCCACACCTGCCCAAACTTACTTACAAAATCAATCGTTTCAAAAACCAAGGTACTTTTGATTTCCTTCATCACCCAAAATCCACAAACTATTAATGGATCAGCAGTAAGTCTAGGAGATTGT
This sequence comes from Setaria digitata, assembly GCA_003640385.1. NCBI lineage: Eukaryota > Metazoa > Nematoda > Chromadorea > Rhabditida > Setariidae > Setaria > Setaria digitata. Next base: position 148,103 of record RCAB01000096.1, read on the forward strand.
CACATCAGATGAAGAACATTTCAGACTGATACTGACAGATCTTTTCCTAACACAAATTTGAAAACACTAGATTCATTTCTAACTTAATCACAGCAATTTCGACGATTTCAAATGTGAAAAGTGGATTATCAACAGTAGCACTCTCAGAATCAAAGGAGTACGCAGTTGGGTTTGATGAAACATCGTATGTAAAAGTTCGAGCTCCAAAGGATTACGGTACTTACCTCGCATTAACATTTCTGATAAAGTTACAACAGCCGAACGGCTTGATCTATCTTTTGCTTTCGATTCATCACCACTTCGCGATTTACCTTGAGGATGCATTCCTCACGGTGCACTATGAAATTGCCGATGATTACGAGATTCTCAGGTAAATTTTTAATGTCAGAATAAACATCAAAACATTGAAAAAGAATATTTTGTTGCAGGTAAACTGGATAATAATAAAAATTATGTTTGAAGTTTTCCTACAAATTTTGGATAGGTTTTTTAAAATATTTTCTCAGGTCACAACATCCATTGCTATTGAACAAATGGCACCGGATTGAAGTATGGAGAACTGGAAAATCTGTTTTACTGAAGGCAAAGTTTTAATATATACTTTTACTTTTTAAACGCTCCTTTGATCTAGTTTCAGTTGCCACTGGAAATTTAAGAATGCAAAATATTTCACTGTCATTCGAAATGAAATTTCAGACTGATCATCGACAATGGGTTGAAAGTCACATTAATGGAACAGGTCGATTTGATGAGGATGAAAATAGTATTTCTTATTTTGGTGGTGCTCCAGCTCTTGAGATACCATTAAGTTTAGGAAAACTGAACGGTTTTTCTGGTTGCTTGAGAAAGGTTTGCTTAGCAACTGCAATCATTTGTATAACTGAAATCAATCGTAAATATCAGAACTCGTTTTCAGCTTTTCCCAACCAAATATCTATTCTTTGTAAGTTGATTTTACTTTTACTGAACAGAACAAATCTTTTAAACTAGCCATTTACAGACAATTTGAACTAGCTAATGAACAATCAATTAACAAAATTAGGTGATAAATTCATGCACTTACTCCAGGTTTATCAGAACGGCCGATTTGTGGACCTAACTTTCGGTGCTCTACATATGCAAAATGTACATCGATGCGGTTGGGATGCTTGTGCTACGACACATTGTGAAGGTCGAGCTCAGTGTACTGTATACCGTGCTGAACCGTACTGCAAATGTCAGTTCCCGAGCTTTGGAACACTTTGTGAGAAAAGTATGAGATTTTCTAATAGTTCTCATCAGTCACTATTGTCAGATCAAAGAGACCGTAAGAAAAGTAACACTTTGATATCACCAACCTCTCCGCTTTCTTTTTCCCGTTTTTCATGGTTCATTTGCGCTCAGTTGGATAAGAGTTGCGCTTTTTCTTGTCTTTTTATTGGTATGTGTATTGCAATGTAACTACAATTTTTGGAATAATTTGAAAATTTTTAGACTACAATTCTTCAATAGCACATCTACGGTTCGACCGATTTTCATATCTGAAATTATCTGATCAAGATATTATGAAACAGTCAGTAGTTTTACCTGAAAATATTTAAAAATAATAATATTTTAGGGCCATTGGAATCTATTCTTTTTGAAACATTGTTTCAAATTTAAAAGTAACTAGTTTTTTCCTACAGATTTTATTATTTGTTTAGTGTTGCTGGCGAAAAGTTGAACTTCAGCTTTATGATTTTGCTGCGAAATAAAACGAATAATCGTAGTCTTGCTTCCGGAGATCAAGTTTGCTTCTTTTCTGATTTCTTTGAAGTTGGTGTATAAAGTAGTTGAATCTCAAATTTGACATTAATAAGAAAATTGTTTTTCTCGACTGGTAAAAACAAACAGATTTGAGTTGGATCCGATTTCTGATAGAAAGAAACTTCAGTCTTCATTTTATGCAACTAGAATTAGTGCTTGAGAAATGGAAAATGATTGAAACGTAATTAATTGTTCTGTAACATCTAGATTCTTGCTTGCACGAGTGAAAACGAGTTAGTCGGGGACTACTTGAATTTACTCTTATCCAGCGACAATGAAGTGAAACTGATCGTGAACCTTGGTTCTGGTCCTGCTGCTCTTACACATCCAACAATTTTAGAACCAGATGATCTATGGCATAATATTACCGTGTTGAGGTTTCGATAGTCTCTTTTCCATTGCTATACCTGCCAATATTATAAGATAAAGCACGAAGGTGGGATTGGTTCTAGACAGATATGATAACAAATTTAGTGATTGTGCATGCAGGAATGGCCGACATATCAGTTTATCGGTGGATGAACTATCCATAAGTTCCGTGACCCCAGGTACATCAGTGGAACTAAACGTTTATGATGCATTCTATATTGGTATGTGTAAATTTTCCTGAATTTTTTAGTAAAACTTGAAAAAAACAGATCAGTAATATGTTTCCTGTTTCCCCCTTTTGATAGTGCCGAGTATTTAAGATGCTTTTTTTGAACACAGTTGTAGTCTTTCAAGATTAAACTATTCAAATTTAGGTGGTTTATCCAAAATAAAGCCATCTTTGATGGGCTTCATCGGTTGTATCAGCCATATTCGAATTGGAACGGAAGAGATTGAATCTCCCGTAAAGGCTACAGAAGCAGTGAATATTGCGGATTGCTTTGAGGAAAGAAAATGATTATACTTTGAAGCAATTCATTGTTTGTAATATTAAGTGTATATGAAAAGAAATAATTCTGATGTGGTGAAAAGTCCAAGTAACAAGAAATGGAACACTTCATTAAAAATGGTTTTTCTCCTTCTAGTGCAGAACGGATCCATTTGAAAAAATTTGCAAGTGAATTTGTCTTGCCCTTGAATTTTACCAAGAAAATATTACAAGCCGAACAATCAGACTAGTCTGCTGGTCGGATACGACCTTGGAGTGGCAATCTAATATGGGACTTGTTTGAAGCTACGAACATGAGGATAATTATTGCACATATTCTTCTAGCATTTTATTGTATGATAGCTGGAAGTACTGAAGGCTATTAAGGTAACTGAAATAAGGAATAAGGTATAATCATTGTTAAAAGGTCCAAAAAAGACACCTTATTACTTGCGAACTTCAGATCGGAGGATTTCGAGGTTGTAATAAACTGTTCTTTCCATTAACAAAAAAAATTCATATATGGTTACTTAAGACTATGTTCCAGTAGCCCACTCTTTTTCTCCCTAGTCGGATTTGAATACAGTAGGAATATTAGACCTTCGATACATTTTAAAACCAGGATCACTACAAAATTAACGATTTTCACAAACAAAAGTTTAGATGTCGGCCCAACCGTGCGATTAAAAATTATATCAAAAAAACAACATATAATCTTTTAAAAAATCTTTTTTTTTTGACTTTATACTAAGCTAGTAATCATTCCCAAATAACTTATTTCCTGCAGTTATATTTTAAAATAAGATGTACATGCATATACTGAGGATGCGAAAATACTAAACATTTTGTTTTAATCAACATAACAATATGAAAAATGAAGTTAAAGAACAATAAAATGAATACCAACATCACTACGCGACCAGAGGTCAAACAAAAACACACATAAATTTCCCTCTGGATCGAATTTTGGCGATGGAATTAAATTATACTGTCAAAATTAATTGGAACATTCTGATCGCGATAAAAATAAAACATTCTAAAGAGAGTAGCATTTTCGTATTTTCTGGTCTTGTGAAGAACTTCAGGTAAAAAACATAATTTTCTTTCCTTATAAACCGACAAAGTACTGTCAAATCAAAAGTTTTTCCACTTCTTCTTTAATTTTTTGTATTTGACTTCTCAGCTGAGAACCCTCATTCTGGATTATTGAAGCAGCGATAACAGGACGCGACACGCCACATGCTCGGCCAAGTGCAGCCTGGAATACCATAAAGAATAGCTTCTCTGGATTAAGATACTGGAACATAAAAAATTGTTTACAGACAACTATATTTATAATATAACTTTTCTCTCCATTCATACTGATAAGCACACATATCTAACAAAGATTACCTTGCTACGCACAAATACGTAAGGTACGTTTTTGTCCTCACATAGTAGTGGTAAATGTAATATTATTTCCAACGGTTCAGCGTCAGCAGCCATTATAATAACCTGAAATTTAAATAATAAAACATCAGCCTGCACATGAGGACATCAACTTAGAAGGAAGCACATAAACCTTGTCTCATTTACAATCATTTAACCTATTTATTCTATGCTGCTGTAGATTCAATAGGAAACTATACTCAGTTACTATAAAATAAGCATTACTCCAGTTGTGTGTGAAATAACAGGAGGAATAAAAGAGTTAAAAAGTGCCTCAGCAAGTCCTCGATTTAACGTTTTTGTAGCCTCATTTGCACCCTTTTTCAACTGCTTATAGCTTTGAGCTTGTTGAGCGAGATCAAGTAACTTTTGTGACAAGCTAGTGTCGGCAATTGGATAAGCTTTCGATCCAAAACCAGTATCCGTCGTCATTGTGCCTCACTTTTCCGATCACTGGCAACCACTGAACAAAAAGCAATTAATGATAAAATGCGAATAGCAACCTGCTTTTTCCAGAATGTCAACGTATACATTTAACCTAATCATTCAACCATAATAACAGCATAAATATTCGAATCTCTGGTATGCTACAAGAAACAAAAGGAAAGATACCAGTCCGCTATATAAGATATAAAATAAAAAGGCAGTTACATTATGACTCCTGGGAAGAGTTAGTTTCATCTAGAAAAACACCTAGCAGTAATTGAATTTCATGAGTCACGAAAATAGTGCCGGATCACGATGTAATGAACCGACTCATCATAGGGCACTATTAGAGCCAAGAAGACTTAGATCCATCCAATCCCACTATATACGGTTGGCCTAAAGAATACCAATTCCAGCTACCCACAACAACGCCAACCCTATAATTTTGTTTACTGGCCGAACCGCAAAATGCTGCCTTGTCCAGATCGTCTCATTGGTACCAAGGGAGATGGAGGTATGTGGGGTATCGCGGGTTGTGTAGTTTACGGATGTCTGCTTTTCACCTGTTGAAATCACTTCGTGATTAGTACATTTTAAACTAGTACCTAACGCAACTACAACCTAGTTTTCAGATTTAGTTGTCCCAAAAAAAAGTTTGTAAAAAAGTGTTCTACCACTTTTTTTCTCCTTCATTTATTTCCTGTACGTTTAGCTTCCTTTATGTTCTGTTATTTATTTGGGTTTGTAAAAATTAATTAATTCCCAGCGAATTCTTTCAGGGATGGCCTCCATTGCAATTGAAGTTTTTGATGCCAAAAGTACTAGTCGACTGATTGCCAATTTAGAGAATGTCGGTTTTGCATACATTAATACATGTTTTTTTTTTTTGTTTAAATTAATATGCTTTAATTGTTTTTGTTTGAAATGAAATAAAATTGCTGATAAAGGTGCTATGACGAATAACTTCTTTCTACTTTAGATTAGTTGTGATGAGTCAGTAATGGCAGTCAAAAAGCGACTATCCCAAAGTTAGTTTGTAATGATTATGTCAGATATCGCACTAGAAGTTTTGTTTTCTTTTCGTGACTTATAATAATGTTACCGTTTATTTAGAGCTTTCACTTCCTATCAATCAGATAGCTTTGCGGTTAGATGCGAAAGGAAAGAATTTAAAAGATGACCAAGTTGTGCAAGATCTCAACTTACCCTCAAAGGGTGCTCACTTATACATTCGCATTCTTGGTCCGCAAATTGGCTGGAAAACGGTGCGTACTGCACTACTCTCAACTTTTTATTTCTTGTTTAACTTCTTATAATAAAGGTATTTTTTGTTTCAGGTTTTTCTCCTCGAATATTTTGGACCACTTGTGATTTATCCCATTTTTTATTTCAGGCCAGCCGGAATTTACGGATCAGGTAATTTTTTATATTTCTGGCATATAACTTGACTAATTGACATGTAACCACATGCAAAAGAGACATTAATAAATTAAAGATGCATTGCAACATCCCGTTCCTAACGCTTACGCAGTAAAACTTGCCCTGGTTTGTTGGTCGTTTCATTATGTAAAGCGTCTACTAGAGACTCAGTTTGTTCATCGATTCAGTAATGCAACAATGCCTTTGAAGAATGTGTTTAAGGTAATTTCTTTTTTTTTTTTTTGGTTTCTTTTCAATTTTTGTACGTAAATTTGCGGAACTTATTTTGATTTTCATTTACGATTGTCACTGTCCGTAATATGCGCATGATTATGAAGATTATGAATGCAGCATTAAATAAGAGTGTTTTAGAACTGCGGATACTACTGGGCATTCACAGCATTTGTCAGCTATTTTATCAATCATCCTCTATATACTCCTCCATCTTTTGGTTCTGTTCAAGTTGCTTTTGGTTTTATTGGTTTCATTGTTTGTGAAATCGGTACATTTCTATAAGTTTTCATAGACTTTACTGATTCATTTTTTTATGGAAATCAGGGTTTTCATTTGCTCACTTATTCTCACTTCTTTTTCCAGTTTTTCAGTCCAAAATAAGTTTTTATCCTAGGCAATTTGTCAGTTCATCTTCTTTTGCGAAATTTACGTCCTTCGGGTACTAAAGTTCGCAGAATCCCAATACCAGATGCCAATCCGTTGACACTGATGTTTAATTTCGTTAGTTGTCCCAATTACACTTACGAAGTGGGATCTTGGTTGTGCTTTTCATGTATGGCCCAGTCATTACCAGGTTTGTTTTCTCTTTTTGTTTTCCACTTTTTTTTTTCTTTTTTAATATAGAAACAGCTGCATAGGTGTTTATTTTATTATTAGGGATTTTAAAATCGGATCAGTCCGTATTGTTCATTACTGTGTTTTGAACTGCTATGCTTTTCAAACTGTATTGCTTGTCATGGTACCCTCAAGGTATTTTTTATTGCAACTGAAGTGCTCTTTTCTTTACTTAACTGATTTGTACTTCCAGCATTAATCTTTACCCTGGCGGGATTTTTTCAAATGGCAGTGTGGGCAAGAGGTAAACATCGTAATTATATACGTGAATTTCCGAACTATCCAAAACATCGACGAGCCATCGTTCCCTTCGTTTTTTGATGTTTTTTTATTATACAAGTGGTTATTTCGCTTGTTGTTACCTATTTGTTTAATTTTTACCATTAAAATTTTTGCTCCAATTTTTATTACTAAATTTTTTTTGCCAGCTATCCTTACATTCGCTGTGCTTACTGTCTGTGTGAGTGTATAGTACTGATTTTATGCATTACACGAATGCAGGAATTGTTCTAACACTTGGCACTGGACAAGAAATATATCTTTACTGTTAATTTTTATTAAGTTTGTCACTATTTCATAATTACGAAACGTCTCTCTTCCGGTACATTTCCGAATTCTTTTTTTTTTTTGTAAAAATGATTGATAAGGCACTTCCGAAAAAAGTCATGACATGAATTCATTCTTATGATTCTTTTGTTTTTACTGCATTTCCTGTAATTTTTATTACCGAATTCAGTATGCGAATACACTTAATCATATGCTACACCTAAATGTTTTATCTTGGTTTATGTTATTTTGGATGAATAAACTTTGTAGAAAAAGTCATCTTATTTGATCTATAGCCACAAACAGGAAGGTGTATTATTCATAAACGTTACGTAATAGCAAACTTTTTTGTACCCGTTGCCTCGTTTCAGGTAAAAGTTTACTGAGTTCGCCACAGACAAATTTATTCTTTCCATTCTTTCCAGAGAAACTATTGAAAGGAATGACAGTTCATGCGCTGCAAGCGGTTGTGTTATGCGGTGGATTAGGTAATCGGATGACAGATCTGACGGACCACATTCCGAAATGTATGCTTCCAATTGCTGGCATCCCTATGTTTTGGTATCCGCTGAACTTTTTGCAGAAAAATTCAATAAGAGGTCGACTTTTAAAACTGCTTCCACTCCTAGTTTATTTCTGAACAATTTTGATTGATTAATGCTGAATAAGTTATTCATTCTATTACCGTCTGGTTGCTGAAGATAAAGCCAATCAGTAAGCAAACTATGTCATACTTGAAATATTTTATTGGGCTTTACAGCTTTTCTGGAAGTATCTCCAAATTTCACGAGTTTGGAGAAAATAAAGGGTTTTGAAATACGTTTGTGCAAAGGTGTCAGTATGTATTTTCAGAAGTTATCTTGGTTGTGGCCGAAAGGTTAGTGGATGAGATCAGACAACTTTTATCTTACTCTATTTTACCGCCGTTGGATAATTTGCAGATTGAATTTGTAAAATTAAGCAGTGCTGCTGAACATTGGGGTACTGCTGACGTGCTAAGATTCATAAATGCTCGAATTAAGGTAAGAATAATATCCTTAGTAATTTTAGTAATAGCTGAGGTCTCTTTGATCTTATTTTTGTGGAATTATTGCTTATTTTTTGACTCTGGAAATCCATGAATTTTTTAGTTTACCATGATGGCTTCGACAGACCCGTTCCATTTCACATTATTTTGAATGAGTTCTAACCTACCTAGAACATGTTTAACACAGAATCATTTTGTAGAGTTTTTCTTTTTGTCCGTCCAATGCTATTAGAATACATATTTAAATCAGATGTCTAAAGAATCCTTTTGCAGAAAGATTTCATTGTTGTTAGTGGCGATTTTGTTTCCGATATGAACATAGCTCCTATGCTGTCATTGCACGCTGCTGAAAATGCTACCTTGACATGTCTGCTATGCGATCGAATTATTACAGGACCAGTTCCTGGACCAAAAATGAAGCGTCCAAAAGGTGCTGGTTCTTTAAAATTTATATTTAAATCCAAATCCAATTTGGAAATTTTAATGTAATGTGAAATGCAATATACTAGAATGCAGGATCAATTTGAGATTATTACTGCGGAGCTGCCAATCATCTTATGTTCATATAGCTTTTGAAAAAAGGAAAGCAGTAATTAAGCAATAAATAATGGTCCTAATTTATGGTTGAATCTGGTGAAATGATTTTAATTTAAAGCAATAAACTTTTCCTCACCGCTGCGTTTTAATGTTACTATTTTTATTCCAGGGCGTGATTTTATTGTTCTTTCTGGCAACAATCAGTTAATGTTTGACGGTTTGGAAGAAGATTATGAAGAAACGGTCGCTGTGAATGCTAACTTGCTTAACAAGTAATTTTTAATTATAATTTAATAATTCTTAAGGCGCATCAAAGAATGCTAGTTTCTGAGGTTTTAGATGTCGCGCTGCTTACTTCACAGCCAAGTACAACGACTGCCATTTATATATCATGAAGAAAGGGATTCTAAACGTCATCAAGAAGCACAGGTCTCGCTCGCGTTAATTCTTTAGAAGAAATTCAACCAAACCTTATTTTATCCAAATTATCTTATTCTTCTGTTTTGTTTAATTTTTAATAGTACATTTTGCGGACTTGGTAAACTATAACTTGTAGGAAATTCACATCACTGAGAGCTGATGTTATTCCCTATATTCTGGAAAAGCAAGATGCAAAAGATTTCGATGGCATGTTTTCTTTTCAAACAGTTTATTTCTGTTTTTAAATTTATGCGGTGTCAGTTTCAAGCTTCTACTTTTTGAATAGGAGAATGGCACAATTTTTCATCTCGATAACTTCCTTTAGAGCTGATTGAACATGTTGAGATTTGCCCGCTGGCTGAAAGGGTACAAAAATTCAGTTTCGGGACGACGGTATTAAAAAGTCTTCAGCCCTCGCTGAAATGTTTTGCATATTTGTTACCACCGGAAAATGGCTTTATTGTTGGACATGTGAACACGATAGGTGCTTATTTTGAAATTAACAAAGCGGTTGGTTTCTAAATTAAATACATTCATCATACTTATCGTGCTATTTGGCGTTGTCATCACTGGAAGAGGAGTTTCTAAGTATATGGAAGTGGTTATTTAAACACCAATTATTAGGGATTTTAAAATCGGATCGATTTCGAATTCTTATCCATACTTCCCCAATTCGGCAAGCCAGTCTTCTGCAATTCCTGATATGACTCATGTGACTAAGTCGCACAAGTCATAAATGAATTGATCAGGAAGCGACTAACAATAAAGTGACTTGGTGGATGCGACTAGCGACTGTTTCCAAGATTTCAGCACAACTGTTCTCTAAAGAAGGAGTTGAATGTTGTGTTGTTACACTGTTTGATTTCAGATCATCCGTTTTTTGTCAAGTTTTTCCAAAAAATTTCCTCTCGGACAGTCAGTCGACGGTGTAAGTGCGGTATTCGGCTCTGAGTGTTATGTCGGTTCTAGTACCCGACTTTTTCTCCATAGTGCAGGTGAAGCTCCTGCTACGCGTGTAGAAAAACCAATTATCAAGCGTTCCGTAATTGGCGAGAAATGTGTTATTGGACCTAGAAGCAAAATTATTAATTCTTTGTTGATGGACGGATGCCATATTGGTGCAGGGTATGTAACACTACTTTTCCGAGATATTTGTTTCTTCAGTGATTTTTCTGTGAAGCTTATGATACTGAAGGAATTTAACGATGAGAAATGCTGGATGAAAGGATGCTTAATTGATTTATATTTCCCGTGATTCAGTTTTGTAGGCTACGCCGAACACTGATTTGCAGGTCATATTGTACTGATTTTTAAATCATTCATACTGAAAGTACCGGTGCAGATCAGAATATTATTTACCACATAGCGAGGACTGAAACTAGCTACTGTTGACTTCTAAAAGAAAGCATTTGTAGAAAAGCAGATTCAGGGTACAAATAACCAACTCGATCATTTGCACGGGTGTTGAAGTTGGAGAAAATGCCAATATTTCGTCATCTGTTGTGGTCTGCCAACAAACAGTTCCTATTGGTGGTATGTTTTTAAGCTCATTAAGACGCATGGCTGTGATTTATATAAAGCAGCTACTCGCGAAGGAATATTTTATTCGAAATGTCTTTCTTCTTCGCTGTTAACTTCAGAATCCATCTTTTTTCCGATCTAACAGTGACACTTGATTAGTAGATGTTTAATTTTACCAAGAGCAGAAGTGTTTTTGTGTTCTTTCAGCTAATCTGCAAAATGAATTGGTTGTTCCCGACGATGAAGTAGAACTTGAAAAATGGACTGAAGAATCATGGTAGAAATATGTGACTGTGATCCTGGTACGCCTAATCGTATTTGATTATTGCTAATGTACTGTAACTGGTAGATTTAATAAAGAGTTTTCCGCAGTTAATATACGGGGTGAAGATGATCGCCGGTCATCTGGCCGAGAGGAACAGGCTGGAAATTGAGCCATTAGAAGAGACTCCAGGGATCGGGCTATCAAGGGTGCCGAGTGGATTACTCAACTTCAATGTCCCCATACGTCCACCCTGTTGCACTGAGACCCACAAAAGNATAATCCACTCAACTTCAATGTCCCCATACGTCCACCCTGTTGCACTGAGACCCACAAAAGGTGGGGGTGTCCCGTGGCCAACCATTGTACTGGGGCACCCAACACTGGAACCAACAGTGACTGTTCCAGGAACCACTACCACCAGCTCTGTTACCATCACCACCACTACTACCACAATAATCCCAGCAGGGCGTGGCTGGGATCATTGCGAGGACCAATGGCTGCAGCAAAATGAGCGTACTTTCCCACGCGGAGAAGCAGGCTGGAGGGATAGGGTGAGAACGGCGTAGTTCGGACGTGGAGTGAGGCTGTTTGGCGATGTCCAGGTAATGGTTATGTTTCGCTCTGGTACAGGTGATTTCAGTCTCATGTCTTCCGGTCTAGGGCTCACAGGCCCTGTCTCTGTCAAGTTCTGTCCAGGAGTACTACACCTGTTATTGAACTGAGCTGCTCCTTTCATTCTCAACAAATTTTAGCTTATCAAACGTTTGCAACGAATCAAATGATATTGGCTTCTCGATGCATTTCTCAGAAGTAACGAGAGCTGAGGCTACCGATCATGACTTGATGTACGTACGTTTAGTTCTTTACCTGTTTGCTTCTGCTGTTGATGCATCCACTATTCTCAGTGCTTTGCAGAAATAGTTGGCCAGCTGGTTGGATGGATCGACACTTCAGGAACTGTGCTCCTTGTAATACTGCTTCCACTGTAAGCTCTTAATTAAGCCTGTGTCCTTAATTAGCAGACAAGGACTGGACATGGCTGTCAGCTAGTTGCTCTTCCTAATGGGTGCAGTTTTGGGCCTAACACGGCGTTTTACTCGCTCGTTTTATTTTTATCAATTTTCAGCTGACCTACACAAACAATAGTGAGAAGGGAGCAGTTACTGACCCGCAGAGGGATGAGTAAGTTGCTTCTTATTTTTCCTTCAGATTACTTCCTTAGGAAGTCAGAAGCAACGGATTCATTTGCTGTGAATTGATCTAGGAGCAGTGTTGCATTCATCATAGATGTGATTAGCTTCTGTCATGAGTGGGAGGGGTTTCTGACACATCTGGTAATTAATTCATTTCATTTTCAGATTAGCTGTTCTGGACGGAGATATTAATCGTTTGTCAGCTAGTTTCACTAGTCCACCTTCACTTGTCTCCTTGGCTAATTGTGCGCCGGCTGTTGGCTTACCTAGCGGAAATCGATACTTTGGTACTGAGGACCATTCCAATAATTCTTGGCTTGTAAGTGAAACTGCGGCTGCTATCTTAAATGTTAGTTGTTAATGTTAAATTAGTTTTATTTGCTGCTTACAAAAAAATAAATCACAACAGCGAATAGAAAGGAAGTGCTTTTACAAATTCAGCTATCTTGACTTTTGTCATCAAATCCATCTAACAGTCTGTTCTTAATTCTCAGATGCAAAATCTTTTCTTCGTTTTTCAGCTACACGCTAACCTTAGTGCTTTTCTGGAGTCATGGAAGCCATCCGTAGAATTGGGTAACGGTAGTGCAGTTCTCCAAGGTACTACCACTACTACTAATACCGCCACTCCGCGGAAACTGAAGGATGTACTACCGAATCAGCTGACATTTCCGGCCACACCATCGCTTCTACCACTAAATCCTTTACAAGAAAACATTTTTGCTAGTGGGTTCGACGGAATTATGTCAAACAATTTTATCTAGTTGTGAATGTCATAAGGGTGGAAGTTTAGTCTTAAACTGAGAACCCTGCAGTTTTTTTGGGCCTAGAAATTGTCTCGATGCATCAAGAAATGTTTGTAAGTTTGCTATTTTTGCAGCTAATAACAAGAAGCAATTGGCGGACAAATGGTATTGTGTTTTCTGCTTCAATAACGCCCGCTTTGCTGTAAGTTTGCATTAATAAAACTGTTGTTCTGTGAGTAGAAAGAAGGCTTAGATTATGGTGAGATCTGATCGGCTGCTTTGTTTCAGTATGAAAAATGTGGTATCGTCCTTTATCCAAAGCTCAATGGGCCCTGGCGAACTCATGTGTGCAAGGATTCTAAGGGAGTTGTGATTTGCCCTGCCTTGGCCGCGTTAGTTGTTTTCTTTAACACTACAAATATTTTAAAATTATTTCGTAGAATCATTTTTCCTCAAAATTCTTTTTCTAACTCATAGCATTACTTTTAAGTGATGGTACCCATATCAGTAAACGATTATGAGTCGAGGTACATCTCACATTTGAGTCAATTGTGCTGCATGGTATGAAGGAATCGAATAACAACATATTTTTTCCCGCTTTCACACAGAATAATAGTGAGGTTTGGAGAAACTGAAGCAGTCTAATGAACTATTTTGTAGACATGTCTGTCGACATTGTGGTGCCACCGGCAAGTTCGCACATACCGAGAAATACTGTGACTCAGCGAGAAAGCGACGCGATCAACGGATGAAAATTTTGAATCGAGTACATTAGATAATAAATATGTAGTTGCCGATCCGCTGTTTTGGTTGGTTCTTTGGTGATAACTGATATAGGTAGGAAATCCAGCACACGGTGTTGCCGAAGTTATTTAAATAGATAGAGTAGCACAGCGATGAGGCTGAATTAAAACTGGCATGTTGATTTTACCGTTGGAAAAGTGGTACCAACCGTGACTTTTGTTTGTTTTTAATTCTTTTCGTTTTGGTAGGGTAAGCGACTAATTGTTCGCTTGTACCATCTGTTAGGCTCATAGCCCACAGCATTGGAAATGTTCGTAACTTTTTAATTACCCTAAAGCGAATTACTGTTTGTTCCTCACCTTTCCATTTGTCGTAATTTCGTATCCTTCAAGTTAAATACTCATATGTTGAAGTCCGCATCTGACCCACAACTGTTACCGGTTTTTTTTCCTAGTGCTTGTCAATATGCATGAATCCTGATTTTAGTAACATCTCGGTACCTGGGAGCTACAGTCCAGGAGATGTTTCAAAGAACATATTTCTTTCCATTTGTCATAAGACGGAAGATCATTTGATTTACATAATCGCATTAGGCAGCGCTTATTTCATTGGGTGAAGTGTTGTAAGAAGTGTGTTCCACTTCACCTCATCAGAGTACACATCTAGTCTTTAAAACTCGGAAGTAAAACCAACGAAAACGTTTATTAAGGAAAGTACGCAAATCAGGTTACAATACGAAAATATTCCGTTATTTCCGGTTTGACACATTCATCATGTCTCCCTTCTCCGTTTATAAAATCTAGTGTTTATTGGTGTTGGATTTACATAGTGGATAAAAATGACTTGCCAGCAAGAATAGTAAGAAAAAACATTTCGAAGTAAAGCGCAAGATAGGGTGTGGTTTAAAAACTCACAGTTGAAGTAGGGAATTTTCTCTTGATTTCAGTTATAAAAATCGCTGCAAAAATATAAAAAGAATCTATCAGCATATACTTAACAAATGATCCAATCCGATTGGCGACCACTGCTGTGTCTCAACATTAAAACCGAATATTACATTGCGGTCAATATAAATGGATACATTGCCGAACCAGTAGACAGGTTTCCCCTCTCGGAACTTATTCAGTTGGGGCACATATAGAACACCCGCTTCACGTGCACGTAATTCCACCAAATCCTGGAAATCAAGTGCTTATGGGAATCGATCAAACCAAAAGTGATAAAAACATCTTAATTAAATGGATCCTATTCTCCCAATGGATATTTTTAAAATAAAGAGCATGTTTCCTTTTTTTGTCGAATTAAATCTTCAAAGGATCTAAGAAGATGCTGGTGAATGGTACGGTTTCTCGACCACAACCAGGTACAATTTTGAGCAGCAAAGAAAAAATTATGAAAATAACATGCGTTCCCAGTAGTTAGTAGCGATGCACTACGTAAAATTGTAATTCGAATTGTGTAAAGGCAATTCTTCAAGAAATCGATAAGGAAAAGCGAAAAGTTTGGACCTTGAAAGAAAGATGAGGTGGTGGGGGTTGTATTCTCGGTGGTGCGGGGTTGTAGGTTCCAGGAACGGAGTCCGGAGGCGGTGGGGGTGGCTGCGTTTCCTTCGTGAGATGCACACCTTGTTGTGCCTGCTTCATCGCCATAAGTGCACGTTTTAATTGTTCTGAAATGAAAATCAGTTATAAAAGTATTTCCTAAAAAAATAGAATTCATACCTTGTATAACAAGAAGTGAAGAGATCTCAGCAGGAAAACGGTTTTTCCATTCATTGTACCACATTACCACTTCTTGTGGCACTACACGCGGAGATTCCAGCCAGATACAGAGCGTCTCGTACCACTGGAAAAAGATTTTTTTTTTAATAAAAAAGCTATTCCTTCATAAGTACATAACATGACGTTTTTTTTTTCGATAAAGTTATAGCTATGAAAAAAACGATACATTATATTTTTTTACCAGAGAAATATATATACTAAGTAAAATTTTATATAAATGGATATCACCTTCGGGAAGAAACTACGTACTAACACAGCAGCGATACCTTCTAGACCAACCAATTCAATCCAGTCCAATGCAGCATAAAATTCGTCATATCGCTGAAGGTCAAATGCAAATGACTAAACATATCTGGTAAAAGTGAAGTAGGAAAAACTCTGAAAAGAATTTAAGGTTTGAAAGCCTACATGATTTTTAGTAGGGTCGTATACCATTTCTTGCAACGCTTTCTCAAGTTTTGGTATGATGTTCATTGCCAGAAAGGCCGACATGGTTGCAGACGCGAAACAACCTTTCCATGGGCGAAGCATGGACAAGGCACTAAAATAATAAATAATTATATAGTGTTTGTCGAACCGTAATGGAATCTTGAAGTTCACAATTTTAAACTTAGCGAAAATAACCTTCTATCTGTCGGATTCCATTCTTTCAGTGCTTTAGCCAATTTCTGCCTAATAGGTGAAAATACCGGTTGAAGTCGATCACCCATCACATCCAGCCAGGGGTGCAACCATGTATGAATTGGTATACGATCCGTTAGAGGATTCCATTCATCAACTTGGGCAGCAATTCGTGGAATTATAATCTGTAAAATCGCGTTATGCAGTCATCACACTCACCAGTAGGCCTACAACAATAAATATACTACTGAAATATATATAGCTAACTTGTTCTAAGAGATTCTCTCGCATCCATAATGGCAGCAAAGGCAGCCATTTTTCAACGACACGCAACATCGATTGTGGATCGTCACGTGGATTCCACCTCAAAGCAGTTTTCCTCATTACGGGCATCCATCCATCCCAGAGAAGTCGTTCAAATGGAGATAAATTTTCTGGAAATCAACAGTACTATGAAAGCGCAAACGAAGAGAAAATATATTTGTTTTTATAGAAGTATAAAAAAATGGAAGTTCAAAAGCTTCGCATAATTTTAAGGACTCAAAAATACAGACAATTCTGAGTAATAAAACATTTTACACTGTATAGGAATGATCAAGAATCGAAGTTTAATCTTTACCAATTTCGAACTTTCAAAATATTAAAAAAAAAAACTCAACAATAAGACATGCTATACCTAAACTTTTCGTGACATTAAATATACCACGCTGTTCTATCTCCAGCATTTTTTTCCACTCACTCATCAGTGTGATACCATAGTCCATTTGTTCATTGTCAAGAGCATTCCAGGTAAGAAAGTACTGCTGAATCTGTAAGAAGTGTAAAAATCTCGATACAAATACTTGCAAAAGTATGAAAAGCTTAGTTAAAAAGGTAAGTTAATCTACTTACTAATGGTAAGACGGTTGAAATGGCTACTTCTTCCAATTTAAACAAACGATACTCTTCAAAAAAATCTGTCTGCATTTTCTCAAATAACTCTCGACATTCTTCCAGAGTTATTTTTCCTTCGTCGCATTTTGCAGAAAAGCTAAAAAAAAAAAAAAAAAAACTGTAGATTATCGTAAAAACCATAAAATTTCTTAAATCATAATGTTCCGAAAAAAAAAAAAAAAAAAAAAAAAAGAGAAAAAAAAGAGAAAGACAGTACACTACCATGGCTTTCTTTAGATTATATTGTTCGTGTACACTTTCTTTGCAAAAATGTCATGTATTTTAAGATAAATGCTAACCTCTCCAATAAATCACTCAGCTCCTCCACTCTTTTTTGCTCTTCACGTTCTTTCCACAGAGCAACCTCTATTTGTAATCGATCATTTTCAAGGGCTGTTGTTTGATCCTAATAAAGAGTTAAATCATTGAAATCGACCGTTAATCGGTAGTTGCGCCAACAACAACAGCTTTAATCAAACCGTTGGGAGGTGAGACAATGCGACAATACTGTGACTACCGTTGGAAAAATAAAGTTAATGAGGTCGAGTTATGAGACGAACCACAAATAAGCAATACTTCGTACTCTAAGGAATCGCATTTGCCGATCATTGCGACGTATTGTTTCTTCAGTTTCGCTGATAAGCAAATTCAGATTATGCATCAATTCTGGTACATCAAACGCAAGATGTTCTGCGTCTGCTTCTGCAATCGCTCTAAAATAATCTTTTTGCTTCAGCAATCTTGCAAAATTTTATGAAAATAACATTAAATCCCAATTAATACCTAGTTTTCGCTGCGTAAGCATCATAACCGGAATAAACTTTTTGTTCCTTTCCCGTCATGTCAATAACCTGTGAAAAAAAAGCAGTTATGAATTAAACAACCGGAATATAGTATATGGGTTGATTACATTCAGAAAAATGTTGGAGAAACCTTTTTTCACACTTAATATCAATCATATCAAAATGTATGAGAGCGACATTTTTCCACCCTTAGTTGCGAATAAAACAAATATTAATTAAGCTGCTTTAGAAAAGATGCGAGAATGCATCTTGTACTTAAAAATTATAAATATTCGCTGGCGAAATCGGTAACTAGTGTTCTCGAAACAGTACGAGCTATGACACTATGTCTATCAGTTTTCCTGTCATCCTTACTGCATACAAAAAAAAAAGAGTTTCTTTGGGCTCTCTGGACTTATTTAAGCTCTCACTAAGGCTTTGAAAAAATGAAAATCAAACTGACAAAGTTTATATATACTTATATACACACCTTAACACCACTACTTCCACTGCTAATTCGTTGTTTGAGTAGTCCACCTTCCGCAATCACTTCATCAATTGTTTTGTATTGATATTTTACACTTTTCTTCGCACCACTCTTCTTCCAGTTCCCTCTCTTTGTTGGTTCTTCAATTTTTTCCCCATCTTTACTCTTTTCTATTCTTTTTTGTGTATCGCTTGCTGATTCTGAAATGGAGTGCCAGTATATCTTTTAATTTTGGTAGCTTAATAAATTTGAAACATTCTGACTTGCTTTATTTACTCTAAACTTTGCTGCGAATTTTAAACTTCTTCAAGCAAAACCTTTTAATCATCTTACACATTCCTTCACAACACTGTGTCTGAAACGAACCTCCAAAGTTCGGTCCTTTGGATTCTCTCCCATAGGCACCTACAGCAGCTCTTCCTGGTCGAAGAACAGCTTGAATAGGCTCCACAATACCTTGTTTATTTGCACCTAGCCCTTGCCCAGGTACATAACCCATTTTACGCATCATTTTCATAATTACATCAGATTTCGAATGCTTCGCCCAATCTGCGAATTTATCAGGATCCACCACACTATGCGTCGACCTCAAAATATATTTTTTGATTTATAGCTTCATATATTTTTCCAGTAACTTTAAATTTCAAAAATCGTATCTAGAACTTACGACAAACGAAGTCCGGCAAAAACATTTGCACCTGCTTGCCGGCGCGATGACTGTCGCGGTTTTACCAAGGAAATTGGTCCATCATCTAGTGTATCCTCATCATCCTTGCTCTGCAAATGAGATATGTAGTTCGAACAAATAAGAAACCAATCTAAGTAAAGATATGACTGAGCAAACCTCTTCTTCAATTTTATTTCCATGCTTTACACCACCACTTACAAAAGTTACTGGTGCAGAATAGTTTTTGCTCTGTTTTTTCGAACCTCTTGAACCGAAACCAGCATGTACATCTTCGTTATCGCTTTCTTCTCGATCTGCCCAAATACCTAAAATGAACCAAGTAAATCAAAAGAAGAAATATTCTTCGAAGATCCAAGAGAAACGGACGAAGACAGAAAAAGGAATCCCCATCAAACAGTCAGGATACATTAAGAATGCATCACAATATCTTTTTTGGGAAAACAAAAAACCTGGAAAATACTTCGGCCAACCATAAAAAAAGTGAAAAGTCTTGTTCTCACTTTCGTAGTCAAAAACGAAAAGCACATCACCGTATAACTGTTGGTTCTTGGATAGTCCGCGGCGATATCCCGGATTCAATGCATATTCCAAGTCCTGCTCATTAATATCAAAACTTTCCATCCCATCATCATCCTCCGCATCCATCCTACCCCTGCGAACCGACACTTGTGTCAGCTCAACACTTCTGTTAAGTCAATTTAACAAGGAAAGCCTTTCACGCGGCCTCATTCTGAAATTTCATTTCTCAAAACTGGATTAATAATGAAGGAATATAGGATTAGTCTCATTCGTTGTTCCTTTTACAATATTTGGCTTTTTAGGGAGAGAAAATCAAAAGCAGGGAAGAGTGTTCAAACCGCTTGTACAGCTGATAAGCAAGCACTGATTGGGACTAATCTGAACCAATAGGCAATCAGTAAAAAATAACATAACATTTCTCTTTAGAGAATGTGAAACTGTTTTTTAGGTTGAATTTCCACAGAGCAGAATTACAGTTCCGGTGTTAAATTCTCCTTACCGCTATAATGCCATATTTCCGTGAAAGCTCCTGCCCATTGGCTATCTTTCTTATCATCAGAATATCTATATCATCTTGATAATATTTAGTTGGCAGATGTGTAGTTACTCTCAAAATCCTAATAATGACATCTGTAAGTACTTTTCAATTATTTATGCTTCAGTGTGTATATACAACATACAGGTAAGAATTTAATATCAAAAAAAGTTTACAAATTTTAAATTTATAAATACATACGCATAACACATTCGAACTATTATAGCGCTTTACTTAATGATGAATGGAAGCCATACAATATGCTTTATAAAGCTACAATCAGTAGATTAATAACTTCCTTAATAAACTCAGAAACCTATTATGGGTATTATACAAACCAAAGCTACGAATTCCCACTGATGGAAAGACCAATAAAGACATACTTCAAGTTATTTAATTCCGATAGCAAAGATCTCATGTCAAAGTCAATATACACGATCCTTTTACTCTTCTTTCAATGGTTTGGTCTGATTTTACTGAATCATAATTGGCAGTCCAACATCATATGAAATAAAAGAGTGAATTTTTTAAAAATTGTAAGTCATAGAGGAGGCAGAAATTTAAGAAACTTCTTATGGAACAGGTGTGAAGAAGTAGACAGACTAATTAGTACTAAAAGCAGAATGGGTATATATATATATATCTTGACTAAGCAAGGAAGAAATAGAGAAATGAGAAAGGAAGTGAAGATGGTCAGAAATTTAAATAGACTTTGATTTGGTTACAGCTGTGCTTTTAGAGAAAGCACTCAAAAACAAATTCTTTCTCACTTCAGTCAAATAAGCTAGTCAATAACTACTGCACATAAGTTGAAAAATAAAGATATGGATGGAGAACAAAGCTGAGATCATGACGACTGTTATAATCATAGGCTGGATCACTTCAGTTCTCTTATTTCACTTTGTAAATAAAAGTCAACAAAGTTACTTTCATCAACTTACCATACTGCTTAGAAGTAACATGATAATCCTTCTTCGGTTCTCAAGTATCCGATCTATTGCTGTTACATTAAGGATTCACTTATCCTCTTCGCTCGTTAAATTTCTATCAGTAAAAAGCCATGTTTTGAAGGAAGGCTGAGAAAAAATAAAAATTAGTTTCGTCATTAATATCAGTCAAAAGAAGAGGTTATCATTGCGATCTAGTACGAAGGAAATACTTGTAAAGAGTGAGCCTTTCGAAAATGAACATCAACAGCATACTTCAACTACTATAGTAACAACGCCCGGAGTTAAGGTAGAAGTTATGATAGATAATATGATTAAGAGAAAAAAAAACATTGATAGCAATATCAGAATTGTAGTACTGTAGGGACTGCACTTATTCCTGGAGTTGTAAATAAATGTCACGAATCTCGCCTATGAGTTGAACATTTTGATGATGAATAAATATCTCCAAATCTTTAGTCTGGAAAAGAAAAGAGGATTTCAGGATGGATTAGCAGTTGCACTGGGACGATGGCGGCTTTTGCATGCTTGGTGCATCCAGTCGCTGTCCTTTGGGATGTGTTGCCGCGGGATCCGAATCCAGTGATTCCGCCATCTTGTCACATATTATTTCCACCAGTTTTTCAAACACTGCTTTCACATTTATATTCTCCTTGGCTGATGTTTCGAAAAATTCTAACCCTTAAATAATTAAGTAAACTGCCATCAACTGCTGATATATGACTACTAGTAACATGGAACATGCCTGGGTATCTCGAGAATGGAAACGTCTCTGTCACATTTCGGAACTATCAGCTGAATTGTCTACCACTAGAAGTCAAAGCAAAGGAGTAAAAAAGAAGTTGGATTATTTGGTGGAGTTGAAGAAATAAGACGGAATGAACACTCTGATAAGATACCCAGCTGATCTGCCAACTGTTTACCCCGTTCACATGACACCACTCGTTCATCATCCATGTCACATTTATTACCAACGAGTACTACTTGTGCGTTCTCCCAAGAATAAGTCTTGATTTGTGTGCACCTGCAACTTGCACATACATCATATCTCCACTGAATAGATGACAATCTATTAGGTCACAGAATCTCCCTATTTCATTTCCAGCATCTTCAGCTCTCTTCCAACTTCTAATGGAGATACATTCACTTATCCTTAATTGTTGAGGCAATTTTGTAGAATGGGTAATATCAAAACTGCACATAGCAATTTTCACCAACAATACAAAAAAAATACATGATAAGGAATCATTTCGAAGGTTCTTTATCAAGAAATGGTTGCAATCAAAAAGAGGCTGCTCATCGATTGATTACTGAAATAATTATTTTGCTTTATTTGGATATCTCGCTCACAACAGTTACATTTTTAGAAGATGGAAGAAAAAGGAATAACTGGGATTTAAAGGTGACTTTAAATTAAAAACAAACCAGTCCTGAACGCTGTTGAATGACTCCTCATTAGTAATGTCATACATAAGGATAAAGCCCATTGCGCCACGGTAGTACGCAGTTGTTATTGTCCGATACCGTTCTTGTCCTGCAGTATCCTGCAAACGTTTAAAATTACGTGATGAATGACGTAACAGTAACTGTTCTGCTCGATTTTCAGTTTGAAAAATGTTAAGGATGATTAAGGAAGAAGTACTTCGTCACGACCTCTTTTCTTCATCCAAAAAAACCAACCACCCCGAAAGAGAATCTAATTTGTGGTCAATTTCATATTAGCCACACCTTATTACTGTAAACTGATAAGCTCATCATATTACAAGGTGAAAATCATAGAATAAGGTCATACTATACGTTCAAAAGGATCATACTCACCCATATTTGCAACTTGACACGTTTGTCTCCTCTAAATACTGTTTTCACTTTGAAGTCGATGCCAACAGTTGAGACGAATGCAGACGTAAACGAATCATCACAGTATCGAAATAGAAATGAGGTCTTACCCACTGATGAATTACCGATGATCAGTAATTTAAACATATAATCGAAATTTTGATCCGTTCCGGACGGCGCAGTTGCAGTACCACCAGTACCAGCAGCTGCCATTATCTGGAATTTTTGTTTAGAGTGCAGAAAGTATCAGCTAAGACTTGAACACTTTGCAGTAGGAAGAAATTTCAATTCTTCCAGACTATGAGAGATTCCTGTTGGCTATTTCAGCTGAATTAATAGTGTTTCGGGAGGAAGCAGGAAAGGGAGAGCTAAAATTGCTACTTTTATCCTCTAATATTTCTCATACTTCATAAGCAAAATTACTTCTCACTCTCTTATTTACTTAAAAGTGAATTAATGTTATTAGTAGCAGTATTGCAATCAAGATTCTACTGGAATGAAAAATTAAGCTTTCTTGCCGAATCATTTTCGGTTAGTTTCAGTAGTAAAGAAAATTCGCTCATCAGTAGTGACTGCAGTACATGTAAACAAGATGTTAGTAGGAAGAAAGAGGAAAAGAAGGCTGTGCATCTTGAAAGTAGTCTTCTGGGCCTGAACTAAGCCTCCTTACTGAAGCATTGTTGTTGACAATTCTGCAAAGAAACAAAGAATCCTCATCAATGGAACAATACCTTGTTGAACTGTGAATCAAATGTACTGAAATCCAGCAAGTTCAAAAAAAAAAAGAAAAAAAAACTAAATTCAACTGTAAACAAAGTTGTCATCATAAAGTGACTGGACCATTTTTGTTAACTTTCATGAAAAAATTTGCAGGGAATCAACATATATAATAACCATGGATATCTCCATGGTTAAGGCTCTTTACATATGTTGATTCCCTGCAAATTTATATAATTTATATGTTCTTTTCATATGGAAGAAACAGTGATTTCCAATTTCGATATTTTTAAACTTCGAGCTGCAATCACAGAACGTTGAACTCTTAATTTCTGAAGTTCTATCCTGGCATACTGAGGAAGGTAAAACACTCCTGATTAGCTGACTTTCTCCGTCACGATGGTAAAGGTGCGATAATTAAGAATGTTTTGTTGTGATCGATATTTCTATTTAAAAAATAAGCTATACAATTACTGTAAGGACGTTGAGTATTATAGCTTTACTCAAAAAGTGTTTGATATTGTTGAAGAGGAAAAGAAAAAGGATAGCGTCATTTGGATCAATACAACTTCGAGATTCACATAAGGGCCAGCGTAGCTTGTTTGGACTCATTTTTAGTAACTCTTCGATTATTCTGCAGAGAGGGATAGTTTGCGATCAGCCAAAAGTTAAGAGAAAAGTTTTCGAAAGCCAAGTGGACATTACAACCAAATTCGAGATAGAAAATCCTGGCTCTGAATGAGGAATGAAGTGGCATACTGAGATGAGCTTGATCAGAAACTGAACTCGTCTGAATGGTCTTCTGGTTCATTTTTATGATATCCAGACTAGCTTTTTTCAGGAAATAGAGAGTAGACCACGTTAGGAAAGGTCTACTGATTAGGGCTGAAAAATGAGTGGGGAAGAGGTGGTGGAATATGTACGGTGTTCGAAGGTACAGTACTGTTAATTTGGGAAGTTTCTGTGACAAGTTGAGATAGAAGCAAGAGGATAATGAGCTATATGTCATGTGGAAATGATGAAAAACTGGCAAGAAGAGATTTGTGTGGAATAGGCAAATAAATAACAGCCTGAAAGTTTGCTATCTGCTACTTGTGGGGGGAATGTGACAGAGCGACGGTAGGGCTGACAACGAAGAAGCACGCTTAGGTACGGCAGAAGGGCACGCAGAATATTTGTCATCTGGCTGGAAGGGGAAGCAGGCATATCCCACAACCATCTCGTCTTTTCCTCCACATCCATCCATGAAATCGATTTTCAATTTACGTTTCCTTCAGAATGGAAGGCTTTTCAAGGCCTGTGTAAATTCCATGACTCATACCAGCAAAATATCGGGCTTCTTTCCCTTTCTCGACACTGACCAAACCGAACGTCGAGATTCAAACAGCAACCTTTTCATTCCCTTCCCATCCAGTCTTATGCTAAAGTGCAATTCGATGCGATGCACTTCAGAACGAAACGTTCCAGAGATTCACAAACACTCACAGCAAACATCACACAGTTACAGAATCCGACTTCTACACTTCTTCACGCAGAAGGCACTCACCACTGTTTTTGTACAATTCTGCATGCATGTTCGTGTAGCCATGTATATGTCATTCAGATAGGTAACCTCACAAGTGACGCTATCCAAAACGTGACGTGACACGTCGGACTGTCCACCCTTTAATTCACGTCCACCTTGCCTTTCACATCAGTGATCGTCAACAGTGCTACAACCCGTCCCACTTGTCAGCTTGCAAGCTGTTGAGTATTTCACGTCACGGACAAGAAGAATGAGGGATTATGAGCTCTAATTGTCTTGTCTGATTTTGGTACGGTGATCCATTTGATTTCTTAATTAGGCAATTTCAGATTACCATTACACGAAATGCCAGATTACCTTGGTGATGGTATGCGGAAGACTAATAAGGAAATTGTGGGAGAGGATAACAAACCTTTCCAGTGTTTGTTTTTCACGTATTTATTATTTTATTAATGCAATATTAATATTAGTGCATTAATATGAATTTGTTTCTTAGGAAATGATAATGTTATCATGTTTGGTAGTATTGATGCAGACAAGTCGATCGCCTTCCGAATCCATCTCAGAAAATGGGATATTTCTAAGAAACTAGTTAATGTAAAGTTATAAAAAAGAATGTGGTGCTGAGACATTAATGGCGTTGCTTTTCAGCTTTGGATGAAAATGATATCGTGGTACTGAAACGTTATGGGCAAGGTGCTTATACGGAGCAACTGAAACAGCTTGAAGCTGATATAGAAGAATGCGTTAAAAAAGTGAGTATAACTTGATGTTTGCTTTGCTGCAGCATGTTTTCTTTAAGATTAAAGCATGATGCATTCCGGATTTCTACAAGTTAATGCTGAGAAAGCATATTTTGTTGATGAGGATTGAAATTATGAATGACTTTGATTTTTTTTTGAGAGTATTTTCAAATGGGTAAGGATAAATCTTAATGTCTTGATGATACGATATAGGTCAATGAATTGTCCGGTGTAAAAGAGAGCGATACTGGACTTGCACCACCAGCGTTATGGGACATAGCTGCCGATAAGCAAGCAATGCAAAGTGAACAACCCCTTCAGGTCTGTTTGCATATTTTACCATATCATTTTACTCATTCAGTAATTCATCCAGAACAAGTGATTGTAACTTTTGATTGTGCTCCCAACTAATTAAATTTTCATTATTCATTACAGTGAGGGTGGATGCTAACTTTGTCATAACTTTTCGAATTTTTTAATTGGACAATTATCTAACAAACCTGCCACCAGGTTAAAGTGAGATGGAAAGTATTCATTGAAAAGTTTGTTAGGAAATAGTTTTACAGGTTGCACGGTGTACAAAAATCATAACATCAGAAGGACATGAACCGCGGTATTTGATAAATGTGAAACAGTTTGCGAAGTTTGTAGTGGATCTTGCGGATACTGTCGCTCCAACTGATATTGAAGAAGGTATGCGAGTTGGTGTGGACCGCAACAAGTACCAGATTCATTTACCTTTACCGGCTAAGATTGACCCGTCGGTTACAATGATGCAGGTAAGACGTTTTTGGAATTTTTTGAATTGGAAATACGATTACAGTTCAAGAAATACGATTATAAATGCACTTTTCCATCACCTCATTATCCGCTTCGCTACCACTTTTTAATGAATCATGTATGATAAGTTATGAGGATCGATTGCAGGTTGAAGAGAAGCCTGATGTAACTTATGCTGATGTAGGCGGTTGTAAAGAACAGATAGAAAAGCTAAGAGAAGTGGTCGAAACCCCTTTGTTGCATGTGAGTTCAGAAAAAAACTGAGTGACTTTTCCTTCATATCATCTTGTAACTCAGAAAATCTCTTTAGTTGAGTTATCTTTTTTCATTCGAAGAATTTTTTTTAGTCAGTTAAGTTCAAGTTATGTTGTTTTCCAAAGTCTGACGTTTTAGCCGGAACGTTTTGTGAATTTGGGTATCGAACCGCCGAAAGGTGTTCTTCTGTATGGACCTCCTGGTACAGGCAAAACTTTGTGTGCTCGTGCGGTCGCCAATCGTACAGATGCCTGTTTTATTAGAGTTATTGGATCTGAACTTGTGCAAAAGTACGTAGGCGAAGGTGCTCGCATGGTACGTGAACTGTTCGAAATGGCACGCAGCAAAAAGGTGACTCATACTATTTATTCGTTATAAATCACTGAATAGTTCACATGGTTTTACTGTCACGCCTTGCTTTATTTATAGATTTAAATTTAATTTCCAGAAGTTTCATTTTT